>APFE030996659.1:0-10947 GCA_000404065.3 Pinus taeda
TTATAGTCCAAATATTATTAAGAGCTAATAATATTCGATTGTTCTATTTTTGACTAGCAGTCTAAAAATAGACTCCGCCCATATGTCTAAAAATAGAGGTCCATCTATTTTTACCAACATGCCCAATCATCCATAAATAGCATCCTGCAACTCATAGACCATGATCCATATGTCTAAAAATAGACTTTGCGCCAAAAATAGCCTGTGGGCCCACTTAGTGAAGGCGACTTCTTTTCACTAAGCTCCATCATCTTGTTGCATTTTCAACACTCCCTCTCAACAAGATATGGATTATCTGAAACCCCTATCCTGCCTCTATGGTATTCGAATTTTCTCTTGGTGAGCGCCTTCGTCAAGATATCAACATCTTAATCCTTCGTGGGAATATATGAAAGTAACATGATTCTTCGCTGCACACAATCTCTGATATGATGGTACCTGATGTCGATGTGCTTGGATCTATCATGAAATACTGGATTAGCCGAGAGTTTAATGCAACTCTGGTTATCACATTAAATCACAATAGGCTCCAAGTGTGACCTGAACAACCAGACCAGGATCTTCCTCATCCATATAGCCTCGCATGCAGCCAAACTTGCTACCATATACTTGGCCTCTGCTAAAATGAGTGCCATGGATCTCTGCTTCCTACTGTACCAAGAAACTGCTGTCGACCCGATGCTGAAGATCCCTCCAAATGTGCTCTTTCTGTCCGTTGGGCTCCCTACCCAATCTGCATCCGTGAAGCCACATAGCTTCACCTCATCCTCTTTTCTATACCAATCTCTGGATTGTGGTACATCGAGTCATGTATTGACCAGATACATAAGTGACCCCACCAACTATCGATAAACAGTGGCATCCACTACCTCCGTTGAAGTAGCATCCTCCTTCCTCCAACCTCCAAGAAGAGGAGTATCAACAGGCTTCCAGCCATGCATGTTGAACTTCTCCAGTATCTCCCAGGCATACTTACCCTGAGAAACAAATAGTCCATCATTGCACTGCCAAATTTCCAATCCCAGGAAATAATGAAGGAGGCCCAAGTCCTTCATCTCAAAATCTCGAGCAAGATCCTCCTTGCATGAAAGTATCAACAGCTCATCTCCCGTTAGAATCAAATCATCAACATAAAGTACAATGATAAGCAACTTACCCTCCACCACAATCTGGTATAGGTTAGGATCCGCCTCACTCTTGGAGAATCCAAGTCCGGTGAAATAACTATCTATCCGTGTGTACCAAGCACGAGGTGCTTATTTCAACCCATACAATACTCTCTTGAGCCTGCACACATGCGACTCGCTGTTGAAGATCTCGAAACCTTTGGGTTGCTCTATGTACACCTCCTCCTCAATGACTCCGTTGAGGAACACAGTCTTCACATCCATCTGATGAATGTGCCACCCCATTTGCACTGAGAGAGCAAGAATCGTCTGTATGGAAGAATACCTTGTGACGGGTGCAAAGGTCTCCTCATAATCGATCCCCTCTATCTGTGAGAAGCCTCGGGCAACAAATCTTGCCTTGTACTTCTCCACAGTCCCGTCAGCTGCTTGCTTCACTTTGTAGATCCATCTCGCACCACCACTGATTTCCCTCTGTTCTTGGAAAATCTCCATGCACTATTTCTGCAATCGAATCAATACTCTTCCACCATGGCATCTACCCATGCGAGATCTCCACAGCTTCCTCGAAATAGGATGGCTCAGTCACGCACATTTGCTCATAAGAGCCATGTATCTAGTGTAACGATCAAGTGATGTCTCTATCTCGCTATGTGTAGGTGGCCACAACCTTCTTTGCATCTGAGCCAGTCGCTCAGCTTCTGTAGTGCGCTTTCGCCCTCTGATGGTTGGCGCTGCATGAGTGGTCTCTTCCACTCCATGAACTTCATCTTGTGGCTGATCCACATCTTGAAGCTCATCCTTAGGAACTAATAGCTCCTCATCTGCATGCAAGTGTGGCTCCCTCTCAAGTGAACACTTCATGGCTTTCTCCTCCTGAAATTTGATATCATGTCGCACAACAGTGTTGCGACTGTCTGGAAAATACACACGATAGTTGTGGGGCGTATCAATGTACCCCACAAATATCCCAACCTCTGTGGTTGGTTCCAGCTTCTTCCTGGCATCCTTTGTCACATGCATGTGAACAGGAGAACCAAAAATCCTCAAATGGGAAATATCAGGCCTCTTACCAGAATAAGCCTCCTCAGGTGTACTCATGCCAAGTATCTTGTGAGGACAACAGTTCTGCACATATACTACAGTATTGCATGCCTCCGCCCCCAAGTGAAGGGGTAGGCCCTGATCATGCAACATCGCCCGTGCAGCACCCACGATCGTTCTGTTCTTCTGCTCAGCAACCTCGTTCTGTTGTGGGTTATGGGGAGCTATGAGCTCTCTTCGAATCCCTTTTGTGCTGCAGAAGTCCTTGAACTCGCCAGAGATGAATTCACCACCATTGTCGCTCCTAAGAGCCTCCACCTTCTTGCCCGATTCTTTCTCGACCAGTGCTTTGAACTCACAGAACTTTGAGTATGTCTCGCTCTTTTTCTGCATGAAGAAGATCCAACACTTTTGAGATAAATCATCAACAAAGATCACATAGTACTTGTGCTTTGCTGTCGAAGCTACTGAGAAAGGTCCACACACGTCTGTGTGAATTCTCTCAAGGATCGTCGTGGCGCGACTATCCTTCTCATGAAAGGTGGCTTTCACAAATTTTCCCAAAGTACACCCCTTGCACTGATCTGACTGTGCAAGAGTGCCTTTAGGAAGCCCAGTAGAAATATGTTGCAGTATCTTCAAAGCTCCATGGTGAACGTGGCCCAATCTCCGATGCCACAGCTCGCCATCATCCCGGCTCACCACTCCTTCTGCCTTGAATGCCATTGTTGCGCAGCCATCTACATGCAATTGATAAAGGTTCTTGACTCGAACCCCTATCTTCCGGGTTTCTCCAATTGTCTTACTGCGTAGGAAAGCCTTTCCCTTGTTGAAGACAACAGCATATCCCTTGTCTTCTAACATCACCACAGAGATAAGATTCTTCTTCAATCCTGGAACATGCATCACTTCCTTCAATACGAAGGGTTTACCAGACTCCCTCTCAAAAGAAATGGTACCAATACCGGTCGCACTGTATCCACCATCATTGCCCATATCGATGTGCACTTCAAGATCTTTCTCATCTAGATCAGAAAACAAATCTCGATCTCCTGTCATGTGAAAAGATGCACCACTGTCCAAGAACTATACCGATCCCATCACACTTGATACCAAGCATGCGATCAGTGAAAAATCCAGCTCAAACTGCAAGAGTAAGGCCTCTCCCGGTGCAGATCCAACAGCTTGCTTATTTTTCTTCTTCTGCGGACAATTTATGGCATAATGTTCGTGCTGGTGACAGTGAAAGCACTTCACCTTGGACATGTCCTGCTTCTTGCCTTTCGCACCCGAATGAGAAGCTTTCTTATTCTTCCCCTTCTTTGCTTTGGCAGCCAAAGTGAAATTTTCTTCATCAGATGCCTTTGATGAAGATCTGTCCCTGGTATTCCGCCTGATCTCCTCTTGCACAAGATCCGACCAAAGTCTCTCCCATCTTGGCAATTTCTCCCGACCATTGACAAAGTCCTGATAGAAATGCCAACTCTTCGGAAGACCAAGGAGAGCCAAGCTCACCAAGTTCTCATCATCGGCAGTCACCCCCACACTTCCCATCTCATCCCGGCATTGGGTGAACTTCGTGAGATACTTGGGAATACTATCTCCTTTCTCAGCTTTGATGTTTCTGAGTTTATCCTTGAGCGCCAAGTTCCTCTGATCGCTCTTGCTTTGGAATAAGTCTGTCAACACTTTCCACATCAAGTATGGAGAAGCCTTTCCATGGAGGCTGGGTACAATGTGATCCCTCACGCCCTCCACAAAATCCTTCAACACTTTGTTGTCTTCTTTTGCCAAGCCTCAACATCAGCAGCATCAGTAGGTTTTGGGACATCCGCATCTATGAACTCCTTCAACCCATTGTCATCTAACACTGCCTCCATCCTGTCTTTCCATGCAAATATAATTCGAGCTGCCTTCAAGGGAATACTCCAATCGCAATCCGTTGAAAGACATTTCAACTTCGACACCAAGAAAACACCGCTGCAAATTCGAATTCCACCAGCTCAAAACTCAATCGCTTTTGATCTAAAATTCGTGAAAACAAAGTATTTCTCGTACAGAGATTGACTGTATGGGCATTTACCGGATATCTCACCTTCCAAAAGAATGATGAATCCAGCGGCTACCTAGCCCAATTACAGACTCTGCCTGAAGAAATAAAATGTAAACACTTTCTAAATAATAGATCCGATGATCAATCATCGCTTTGATACCCTGTAGAACTTTTTCTACAAATCAACCAACTCTGATACCATGTAGAATTTTCTTGAATAATATAACACTTATTCACAGAGATTATCCTGATTATACACTATTTGCGGAATGCATGCATAATACATAACCTCCTCTACGTTGATCATCAATTTTGCGGAATTAAGAAACAATCGCAAGCGCACATTGAAACATCAATCACACATATCAACACAGTGTATCACGCGGAAAGCATACAATTGAAAACCCCAACTATCTGTATATTATATTGATTGAGAAAATGTAACAATACATAGTACAATACTCCTCGCAAGTACTCAGTACTATCTCCACCTGTTACACATAAAACTAGCACAGATCTGAATCACACTGGTTCAAATCTCCTCTGCTGCTTGCCTGCCTCTACTGCACAATCCTGCATGAGAATAGATGAGAATCGTTGATCCAAACTCTTATTTCCCTTGTGCTGCACTACGCAATCCTCATTGGCAATCTCAATCCACTGATTGTGCAAATCTCATGCACAACTATAGTCACAACTGATAGTAGTCTCACCCTTTCACCCACCTCTAACACTTGTTTCCACTGAATTGTCCATGCACTGAGTTAACTGATGTATTCTTTAGTTGATTTATGAGTTAATAATTAGTGAATTAATTAATAATTAATTCACACCACTCATTACTAGTGTATTTGTTAGTTAGACTAAATACAACTAGTTCAACTAAGTCAAATTGAACACAACTCCATCAACTCCTCATTCAATTCCACCAAACTCAATCACTTGAGTTCTAACTGAATTCTTTCATGCAATAGCTCAACTAACCCATAGGAAAAGCATATTTCCTTCTGGAAGTTGCATGTGCCACATTTGTAGCTCGAACTGAAGTCCTGCAAGAGGATAAGATAATGTTTATAATCCAAATATTATTAAGAGCTAATAATATTCCATTGTTCTATATTTAGACTAGCAGTCTAAAAATAGACTCCGTCCATATGTCTAAAAGTAGAGATCCATCTATTTTTACCAACATGACCAATCATCTATAAATAGCATCCTGCAACTCATAGACCATGATCCATACGTCTAAAAATAGACATAGTCTAAAAAGAGACTTTGTGCCAAAAATAGCCTGCGAGCCCACTTAGTGAAGGCGACTTCTTTTCACTAAGCTCCATCATCTTGTTGCATTTTCAACATGGGTTTGTACGCCATTGGAAAATTCTAATTGTGATTTGTGATGGGTTATCAACGCTGATAAAGCCGTTGGTTAAGGAGTAAGCGTTGATCCTTTGTATTCATCTGCGGTTTGAGGTTTAATGTGGTAAATAATCCATGGACTGTTTTTCCATGTTTGAAAGGGTTGTTGCCGCATACTATTCAGGGGCCCTAGAATCTTTGTCTTCAAACAAACTCGCCTACTAAACTTTCTCGTTTGTTTAGCACTACTAGAGAATTGAGGAGATTAGCCGCCAGCTTATATAAAGGACTATCCACATCGGAAAAAGGCAGAGGTCGGCACAATAATTCAGAAGATCAGTGCATACAACAATAACCTAACCTGGCAGCAGGCCGGGACCTCGCCTTGAGCAACAGGGAGGTTCCAAGAAAGTGCAGAAACCTTGATTATCCGAATTGGGTATTCGGATAGGCATTTTTGCACGATTTTTCGCCAAGATTCCGGTGGTACTATATGTTTCTGAAGTTGGGCTCTCCATTATTCGTCCATCTTCCAACTTGGAGGTATAAGGATTGTAATTTAATGTTTCTTGTACTTTTATATATTTTTATGCCACTTAATGAAAAAAGGCGTCCCCACTATTGAGTAGAGCCCGAGACATAGTCCAAATTGGACGAACTTCGTAATCAAATCTTTGTATCATGGTTTCTTTCTTATCGTGTTATTTACACATTGTTTTATGTGCTATTAATTTCCATGGTTAATAAGCTTTGTTTGATGTAATTTTGATGTATCTATAAGTAAAAGATCTTGAATCGAGTTTGGTATCGGAGCAAGTCTTTGTTGATGCAAATTGCAGGAGTATATGCTAACCCGGAACAAGTTGTGAAAAGGAGATTGAACGCTTAAGTCCTTTGATTCTGAAGTAGGACATGCACAACGAAGAAGAAACATGGAAAATGAATAAGCTCGTTTGGAAGAGGAACAGAATGTCTGCAAGGTATTCTAAAATATGTCAGAGAAAGTGGACAAGTTGTTTTCAGAGTATGAGAAGGCACTTGGGCACGAGAAAGAAGATGTCGATGACAATAGATTAGCGAAGCATGAAGGTGGTGGAGAAGAGCCTCCTCCCTCTCCATCTTCAAGTGATAGTTCTCGTCACTCTAATCACGATTCCAAACATAAATCTAAGAAACCATTCTTTAAGCTAGATGTAAAGTTTGACCTGTGCATGTATAATGGAGAGTGTAGTGCAAAAAAAACTTAATAATTGGATAAGACAGATAGAGGTCTACTGTTGGATTCAACAGATCGGAGAAGATGAGGCAAAGGTCCAGTTAGCATCTCTTCAGCTGAGTGGCACTGCTCTCTTTTGGTGGGAGAGCAAATTGCAGAAGGGCAGCAAAAATTTGAGTAACTTTCTTTCCTCTTGGTCCAGTTTTATTTATGCATTTAAAGACCAATTTTACCCTTTGGGTTATAAACAAAAGGCACTAATGGAATGGCAATATCTAAGGCAAGGTAAAGACAAAAATGTGCAAAGCTTCACTGAAGAATTTTGGAAACAAACATTGAATTTGGGCATCTCATTAGATTCCACTAAGACTGTAACTAAGTATGTTGGTGCATTACATAGTTACATCAAACACTCACTGTTATTGTTTGAGCCTACTACGATTGATGCGGCCATTGTAAAGGAGATTCATCTTGAAAGTCGAGGCAAGAATGAAAGAGATGATCAAGCCAAGAAAACACCGTTCAACCCTCAGCATGGCAAATTCCAACAAAAAGGCAGTTTTCTTTCAACACAAAAATACACACCACCTCACGAAGGATGGGGTAGAATATATAGTCAGAGCTCATCATACGAAAGTCAGTGATAGCCTTGTAAGTGAAGGACAGATTAAACCACTGGTTAATTCCAGCAAAGGGTGCATGATCATGGTAGTGAGAGAAAAAGAGGTCGAGACAGTTGACGCTTTCAAAGGTTGTGAACCTAATCATAAGAAAAAATTGTTTGAAATTATTTCTGACTATGATGGATTGTTTCAGGAACTGAGAGGATTGCCCCCAAAACGGGAAATCCAACATGAGATCCATTTACAATAGGATTCTCATTTACCGAATATTGGCATGTACAGGATGGCTTCTATCGAGATGGAGGAGATCAAGAAACAGGTACATGAGTTGCTAAATCAAGGGGTCATCAGACCAAGCTCTTCTCCGTGTGGCTCATCGATCATGTTGTTGCCAAAAAAAGATGGCAAATGGAGAATATGCGTAGGCTACACGGCGCTAAACAAAATTGCAGTGAAGAATCAACACCCTCTCCCTCACATTGATGACTTATTATATTAGTTGAAAAATGATGTCTACTTTACGGAACTAAATTTGCGTAGTGGATATCACCGAGTTAGAGTTGTAGAACAAGACATTTGTAACACTGCATTCAAAACCAAACAGGGGTTGTTTGAATGGATGGTGATTCCATTCGCACTGTGCAATGCTCTGGCCACATTTACGAGTGTAATGAATGATATGTTTAGGCCTTTTCTTGATAATTTTGTGCTTGTATATCTGAATGATATTCTTGTTTATAGTAGCACATGGAATGAGCATGTATGTCATGTGAATAAAGTGCTTGATGTTCTGAAAAACGGAAAATTGTATGTAAAGTTTTCAGAGTGTGAGTTTGGAAATACCTCTCTAGTTTATGTATGTCACATAGTCGGTAATGGGCAATTGAAAATAGATCCCTCTATGGTAGATGTGATTATGAAGTGGCATGAGCCCACAATGTTACAAGGGTCTTAAGCTTTTTGGGCAATGTACAGTATTGGAGAAGGTTCATTGCGAACTTCTTTGTTATCGTAACTACCTTACACGCATTGAAACGTGTGAAGGCAGCCTTTTAGTGGGGAGGAAAATAGCATAAATCCTTCAACACGCTGAAAGAGAAGATCAGCACAGCACCAGTGCTAGACTTACCATACCTTCAGCGACCTTTTGAGATTGAAACATATGCCAGCAGATATGCCATGGGCATTGTATTGACGCAACAAAGGAACCCTGTATGTTACCAATCAGAACTTTCTCCCAGGTTGTTGTGAAATATCCCACGTGCGATAAGGAGTTGTACACCTTGGTTCAAAGTGTAAAGAAGTGGAAACACTCCCTGATCAGCAAGGAGACCATCATCCATACGGATCATCAACCCTTGCAGCACCTTCAGACACAGACCAAGCTTCAACAAGCCCATCATTTCAGATGGATGGGATTCCTCGAGCAATTTCATCTGGTAATAAAATACAAGAAGGGCGCCAGCAACAAAGTAGCATATATGTTTTCTTGCCCTCCTTTTTCTACATCGATAGTTTTGCAAAATGCTTCTTTATCGTTAGAAGGTTACGCTAAACAATATGTTAACAATGATGATTTTAAAGATATTTATGCAATACTGACTCGTGGATCGTAGGTGAACAATTATTATTTGCAGGAAAAACTATTGTATCACCTTGGAAAATTGTGCATACCCATTAATGAAAGGGTGCATGTAATCCGAGAGGCTCATACCTTTCTTGTGTCTGGTCATTTTGGGGTTGAAAACATTTTATGTCATTTACAAAGGTTTTGTTTTTGGCCTCATATGAAAAACATTGTGACTCACTTTGTAAAGGGTTATGTCTTGTGTTCTATTTCAAAGCCCTCTAATAGAAAACTTGGGCTCTACACACCACTCCCTATTCCGAGTCAACCATGGGAAAGTGTGTCCATGGATTTTGTAGGTGGTTTGCCTATGTCTAGGAAAGGTCATGACTATTTGTATGTGATCGTGGATCGTTTTAGTAAAATGTGTATTTTAATGTCTCAAAAAAAGCAAGTCACTGTTGAGCAAATTATTTATCTTTTCTTTCAGCATGTTTGGGTCCATTTTGGGTTGCCCACATCTATTGTGTCAAATCAAGACTCTCGCTTTCTTGGAGAGTTTTGGAGCATCTTGTGGAGAATGATGGACACTAAGCTGAAAAGAAGTACAGCATTTCATCCACAAACCAAATGAGCAAACAAAGGTCATCAATCGTGTTAACACCCAGGTTGTTCTCTTTGACTCCTAAGAGAATACGGCCGGGGTAACCACTAACCAATCTTTGGGCTGCAGCTTCTAGCCCAACTGCAGTCAGAGAGGGCTCTCTCTATCAGGTTTGTCACTGCTTTCAGGGAGGCTTTTAGGCTAGATGTAAGATGAGTTTTTTGGTTGTTTTTGTGTATTTGGTTGGGAGGATGCTTCTGTGCTTCTTTTTCTTCTAAAGTATATCAACAGGGAAGGTTAACCATTGGGCAATGGGGTCTAGGAGTGTTTTCTCTTGAAATCTTGATTTTAGTGAGGAGGAAAAGCTACAGGGCCTGTGTGCACTTCATGGAACAAACTGTGAATTTTGAGGATGATGCATATACAACTAGTAATGAGCAATGAAGATTTCGTTACTTTAAGCTGCATATATGTGAAAGAGGCATGTCATCTAAGAGCAATCGCTTGAATTCTTAAAACAACAATGCACAGAAAGGATAGGGCTCAAAGGTAGCATTCAAGAATTACACTTTAAACACTTTAACAGAAGGAAAACATATGAGATAGTTCAGACTGAGCTCAGGGTAGTGAATAACTAAATCCTGAGGCTATCCTTTTTCTTCACTATCTAGAGTTTCAAACCCTTAGGAAACATGAGAAACATATGGAATAACTGGAAACATATATAACGTAATGAGCCATGAGAAAACTTATTGAGTCATGTAATGAACAAGAATCCTGCAACTTTGAGCCACACACCATCAAGAGACCAAGAGAGAACACATCATTGAAGAAATCCCACTGCCTTTGTATTAAACTGTCAGAGAAATTTACAATATCAGAGTAGCAGAGAATATCTCAGAAGAGAATTCTTACATCCGGAGTCCAACCCCTCTAAACAAACGCGAGGGGGAATATATAGAAGTTTGTCTACAAAATATCTCAGGAATGAGGTCATCTGAGGAAAAAAATATCTATTACACTTGTATAGATAAAGCAGATGAGAAGTTATTACAAGTATAAATGATAGCAAAAGCTTTTTAAATGCTGTCAGAATGGCTTTTTGCCCTTTGAATACTGCGGACTTTAATCTGCGCTGTTCTTCATAAATGAAGCATTAAAGTGTCTTACTGCCTTTGATTGTCTGTATCTTTCTTGACTCTGCCACCTGTACCTGCTGATGTTGTTGTTGATGCCGAGTACCTGTGCTGAGTTGGCTCAGTGTCTCTATGCTTTCTGTCGTGATTTTGTCCACCTGTAAGTGTAATATTGACTGTATTGCTGCAAAAAATTGTTTTCTTTTTCACCCCTGATT
>APFE030996659.1:23358-39661 GCA_000404065.3 Pinus taeda
TGTATAGATTTCAGCAACTTTGATTTTGAAAGAGATACCATTTCTGCAACCCCATCTACCTACCCCAACTAGCTTCCCTAGCATTTTTTGTTCCTTCTTGGAGGGTCCTCTTGGACTTGCTAACCCTTTGAATGCCTTTTCTTCTCATTGGCTTTTACTTGGATCTCCTATCTAACACAACCCTTATTTCTTCCAAGGCCCCAGATTAGACAGTTGGGAACCTTTGTTTCTCTACCTAGCTACTTGATCTGCCAAGATTAAACAGTTTGGACAAATATCATTCTCTATACTACAACATGGAAATTGAAAACATGGCATGATCCAGATTAGATTATTGGACCATCCATCAAAATTAAGTTCTCATCAGAACTGATGCAGTCATTGCCTTCTTCGGGAAATATGAGATCTTTGCATTTGTCAAAGCTGAGCATATTTGGACCTTTGATATCCAATCATGAAATATGAAACCTATTGGTATAGGTATCCAACAAATCGCACCGTGGACACTTGTTACGAGGCTATTATGGAAAACATCCCAAGTTGTGGGATGAACAGCTTCTTTATGTGCAGCATGCATACAATCGAGCAACACATTCATCCACACAGATCTCACCATTCAAGACATGTTTTGGTTACCTACCAAGGGATCCCTTAGACATGGTCTTTGGGAAATATGAGGATGGCAACGAACAAGATGATAGGGACAAATCCCGGAGTTTATTCAGCGGATACAGGTGATTCATCAAGCAATACAAGAGCAGTGGGAGAAGAGTCAAGTTCGGTATAAAGATCGACATGATAAGCATCGAGTTGACCATCAGTTTCAAGTTGGGGACAAGGTATGGCTCCATATCGGCAATGATAGAATGAAGGGGGAAGGGAAGAAATTGAGACCCATTTGATATGGTCCCTTCACCATATTGGCAAAAATTGAAGACAATGTTTTTCATCTCGACTTGCCCGCTTATATGCAAATGTACTCAGTAGTGAATGTGGAAAACCTGAAGCTTTATAAACCTCCATTGATTATGGATACCGAAGAGGTTTTACAAATTCATACAGTGGACGATTTTGCACCAGAGTATCTAGACAAGTTGCCCAAAGATATCATTCTCGACAGGAAAACCAGAACTTCATGACGGGGAGATGTGGAATACATTCGTGTTGGCTTCAAAGGAATGCATCCAAGTAAAGCTCGATAGATGGAGAAAGAGAAAGTGAGGGAGAAATTTCTTCACTTGCCAATTCACTGAAAAGGATTTTTGTGGTCCAAAATCTCTTAGTGGGGAGGATTGATCCAGGTGGATCTCTAAAAATTATCAGTGGCACGGTAAGAAGGCTCAAAACTCAAAGTGGAAGAAACTCTATAAACTTAGCATCGAATCGAAATTCTTGTCATCTTGATTCCAATGGTGTGAACAACACTCAAATCAGATGTTATATGAAAAAGTTAGAGCAAGTCAAAGTTTATGTTTGACTTGGACAGGTCACAAGAGGAGATGATGTGGCAAAACTTTAGTGAATGGAGAAGCATCAAGTGGCAGGCCGCCATTGGTCCCACATTTCGCTTATAGCAGAAGGAAGCAGTCAGAGTTAAAGAAAATCGGCCCCAAGAAAGTCAGGGTTGTGATGCTATGTATCGCAGTCGCAAAGTAAGGTTGTGATTTGCGATTGCAATTCGCAAAGGGGAAACAGTGGCATATTGTACCAACCTTGGTTCCCGCCGATTGCAATATGAGCTTCCGAACCCGATATCTTATATGTTATGTTTAATATCCTGTTGGGTCTGCGGTCATCGCAAGACGTCTGTTGTAAAGGCTTGGGTCTGTACACTGATGGAAAACGCGACTTGCGATTTGCGATGGGTTATCAGTGCCGATAAAACCGTCGGTTAAGGAGTAAGTGTCAATCCTTCATATTCATCCGTCGTTTGAGGTTTAATGCAGTGAATAGTCGGTGCACTATTTTTCCATGTTTGAAAATGTTGTTACCGCATACTATTCAAGGGCCTGAGAATCTTTGTCTTAAAACAAACTTGCCTACTAAACTTTGTCATTTGTTTAGAACTGCCAGGGAATTGAGGAGATTAGGCGCCAACTTATATAAAGGACTATTCGCCTCGGTAAAAGGCAGAGACCGGCACATTGATTTAGAAGATCAGTGTGTATAGCAGTAACTTGATCTGGCAACTAGCCGAGACCTCGCTTTGAACAATAGGGAGGTTCCGAGAAGGTGCAGAAAGCCCAATTCTCTGAATTGGGTGTTCTAATAGGCATTTTTGCACGATTTTTCGCCAAGATTTCAGTGGTACTGTCTGTTTCTGAAGTTTGGCTCTCCATTCTTCGTCCATATTCTAGCTTGGAGGTATAAGGATTGTAATGGAATGTTGCTTGTACTTTTATCTCTTTTTATGCCACTTAATGAAAGAAAGCGTTCCCACTATTGAGGAGGGCCCGGAGTCATAGTCCAAATTGGACAAACTCCATAATCAAATCTTTGTGTCATGGTTTCTTGCTTATCGTGTTATTTCCGCATTGTTTTATGTTCTTTTAAGTTCCATGGTTAATAAGCTTTATTTCATGTAATTATGATGCATCTATAAGTAAAAGATCTTGGACCACACAATCACCTTATATTTATACCAAACTTAAGGGCTCCATCAAATCATCCAAGTGGGCTTGTCTAGCTATCATTAGGCCTCTGATGACTAGTCTGAGTTGAATTCTCCATGTGCAAGCCCACACAATAAGTTCAAAAAATAATATCTTAAGTTCTACAACTTCAATTTTGATTATTTTCATTGCCTCTGGTTTCTCTTGAAGCCCTTCTTCATCTCCATCAGTCACATGTCAAATTCTAATCAAGGTTTCACACCCACATGCTTGGGTGCAAATCCCACAAGCTTGGGTTCTAAGCCCACAAGGTCACTTGTGGAACTCCTTCCTCCAAACCCTTGAATCATAGGGCTTGGAGTACCTCCCAAGCTACAAATCTCAACACTCCCTCTTAGTGAAGGAGGTACTTCCAATACTAGGAAATCTCTATTAATATGATCACCGACGACACTAGCCCATGTCTTCAATTGAACCCTCTGCTTCATGATCTAAACAATCCCAACTTCCTTTGAGTTACTTCGTTGTGCACACTTTGATTCATTGGTCCTTCAAAGTAGCTTTGATACCATGTTGTTTTCCACAATACTAGAGTACTTTGCACAGTGGAATAATATACAATAGTAAATCTACTAGTGGACAAAATATACACAAGCTTTTACAAAATATGTACAACCCAACTTTGTTATATTAATCAAATTGATAATACAACAATTTAGGGCTCTCGTACCAGGGATAATGGCCCTTATACATCCATTGATACAAGATATACAACAACTAGGGCTTGGTGTTTGTCATGATGACCACCAATCTACCCTGATCAAGATAAATTGACCATCGGGATAATGTATCGCGCTCTCTCAACTCCTCTTGGTCGTACCCTGAACACACATGCCCGGTCCTTCAACTCTCGATCTGCAGCACCTGCCACTATCAATGCACCAAGTCCATCTGTCTACTAAATCTCGACTCCAATCTGCTCTCTAGCTGACCGTTCGTCCTTCAACACATCAAGACAACGAGACTCCTATCGAGTTGTTCACAACTCAATTTTTGAACAACTCTCAACTGCCCACTGTAGCTCGTCAACTACTCAGGGACTTCAACCCACTATAGTCTTCCTGCGTTGCTCCAACAAAAACTAACATAGGGCACAAAGGGTTGCCACCTATCACTGCAAGATGTCCTTCTCCCACAATGAACACGAACTAGGAATATTTCCCTTCTTCCGTTGTATATGTCCTTCTCCACAAGGAAAGTCTAGGTCTTCTCAAACTGCTCTTCGCTGATTAAACCCTTGAGCTCTTCTTCTGCCACATCTAACAATCCCTTAGTCCTTCAAGAGACTTGTTTCTTTAGGCTTGAAGCAAGCCTCTACAATCCTCCCAAGTTGTTATTTAGGCTACTCCAAATCTCCTTATCTAAGCCCACACTTGGTCCACTCTCACTCTGCCCTCCAACAAACCACGAGTGTCCAATACAATGTTGTAGCATATGCTCACTGGTTACGGCATCCAAACATTATGATCATTGTTCCTCTTAGCTGCTAACAAACTTCTACTTTGTCCTCTCCTGGGACCTCTCATCCACTACCCATCAACCCAAGAAGATGATCAATTGTCCTGCAACCTTTTGTTGCCCTTCTTGACACATGCAACTGTTGTTGATGAACTTGGCTCTTAGGATGACCCAAATTTGTCCTTTTCTAGGACTCCCATCCATCTAGCATCTAACTCGATTGAACACATCACAATACATACCTCTGCATGCTCTAAGAGTTGGTGTCACTGTTGCAAGTCTGGTGCTCTAGCAAGGGCTTGTTGGCAAGTTGCTACCGCCCTTTTTCTACCTCCAAGGCATCTTGCTTGACTGTGGCCTCCCTCCAAACAAATCTACACACCTTCTTCTACTGCTTTGGGCTATTTCCAACCCTCAAACATGCCTTTCGCCTTACCATCTCTAAGGAGACTAGGCGTGCGGCCTTCTTGTACCCACAAACAGCTTCTTAGCCCCCTGTTCCAAAGAGTATAAGGCCTGCAGCCTGCCTGAAACCAACAAGGATTGCAGCTAACTGATGGAGAGAAGTTTCACTCAAAAACATGTTGAAACACCACTTCGAACTGCCCTTAAAGGTTGTGGTTGCCCCTTGTAGCTTCTCGTCCCTCCAAGAGACAAATAATCACAAGCAAAATAGTCCCAAGCTCCATGTCAGGCCTCTTCTCCTAGTTGTGGTTGCCTTAGATGTATTTTCTCATGAGAAGGATGCACTTTGGATGTGAAATGACCTCACATAATCACCTCATATTTATACCAAACATAAGGGTTCCATCAAATCATCCAAGTGGGCTTGTCCAACTGTCATTAGGCCTCTTAACACTAAGGCTGACTTGAATTCTCCAAGTGCAAGCCCACACCATAACTTCAAAAATTAATATATCATGGTCTACAACTCAGATTTCGATGATTTTCGTTGCCTCTGGTTGCTCTCAAAGTCCTCTACCATCTCCATCACTCACATGTCAAATTCTCATCAAGGTTTCACACCCACATGCTTGGGTGTAAAGCCCACAAGCTTGGGTTCTAAACACACAAGGTCACTTGTCAAGCTCCTTCCTCTAAGCCCTTGATTCCTAAGGCTTGGAGTACCTCACGAGCTACAAATCTCAACATCATTTAGTTCTCATAGGCATTTCTCTAGTCTTCTTCTTTTTCATTGGTTGATTTTTTATGATGAGGTGGAAACTTAATTTATTTTCTTTTCTTTATAATCCCCTTTTATCGTCCATCCTTCAACACTATTTCAAAGCCCTTTGTCATTAAAAAGGTTTGCACTTCACCCATTGTAAGATATTTGCACTCACCTATATCTTCCCATTAAGTCTTCACGAGTTTTGATCTTCTTATTTTCTTCATTGTAAAACATATACTTTATATATATCTTCAAATCAAGGAGGAGGCTCACTTCATTGGAATATACTAGCCTAGATCCATCTTAACTCTGGATCTACCAAGCACCGAGAGGGATCAAATATCTTCGCTCTAAAAGAAGTTTGGTATATCAAATAGAGTTGATCTCTCTAGACGCTTGGTAGATCCAGAATTAAGATGGATCTCGATTGGTTTAATTTCTCCCTTTAAATAGGCTACCGGCGACATGAATATTATGGGTCAATAACATGGGCCATTTTTATTATTATTTTATTTTTATAGGGTTATTTTTATTTTTTATTTTGAATTTCTATTTATTTTGAACCGTAAAATGTTTACATATATATATTAATTTTTTTATTTAGTTTTATTTTTGTAATTCAATTTAATTTTTATTTTTATATAATTTGACTTAGTGAAAATGTTCCATCACTACCACACTAGGTTGGAGAGCACCGAGAAACGTAACTACGTATCAATGAAATAGCACCCATCCTTACTGCTTACTGTATAATTTTCACACTAAATCAAGGAGGAAGGCTCACTTAGTTGGAATATGTAACGTATTAATGAGATACACTCATCCTTACTATATGGTTGTCACATTAGTTGCCATGTTGATGTCGGTGAGAAATGCCATATAGACTAGAGAACCCACTTCTTTGGAACATGTAAGATATTAAGAAGATAAGCCCTATCCTTCGTACATGGTTGTCACATCAATTGTCCACATTGCCATTACTGTTTGTGTGAAATGGCTGAAGGGCCTACCTCATTACCAACAAATGAAGTATTAATGGATGAGCCCATCTTTCATCTATGGTGGAAAATATCAATTGCCTCCGTTGATCTCTGAGATGCCAAATAAAACACTCATTTACTACTAATAATAAGTTTTCCCTTTAATTATGAATGTTAATTTAAAAAAAAAATATACCTTCACCCAAATATTATAAAACTACTCTGTAATACCTTAATTACGCGATATATCTCCCCTATGCATGTCACTATTACTGCTCCCCATTTATCTTAGGCACATGGTCTTTTTGTTTCGCATAAATAATTTTAACCAGCACTTATTTTAAAATATTCACGTTCGCCTCTCACTCTACTACATGCACTTTACAGCCCACTCTAATATATACGCTTTACAAAGCATAGCAGAAGACAGCAATGGTTGAACTAAAATATATGCACTTTACAGAGGTCAACCAAAGGAATCGGGGATCGAACATCTGGTTGGAGATCGTCATCATTCTCAAAATTGCATGAGAATGAAAACTCTTTTATTAAATCCACTAGGAAATCAATTCATGCCTGTGAGGAGACTCTTGAGACTCGGGTGTTGTTATTTTCTCACTAAATCTTTTCTCCCTTTGTTTCATGAATATACCACATGTCAATGTTGCCTGAACATTTTTATCAAAGTTCTTAGCTTTTCCAAGCAATGATAACAAATGTGTTACACCATGTGGTTTACACAAGAAAGTGAGAAGGGATGATTTAATACAATTCGTATGATGTTAATTAATGCATCATCATGTAAATATTTTTTAAGATAACAATTCCTCTTCAATCTCTCTTCAAACTTGGAGCATTATTGCTATCAACTTTGTCGCACTTTGAATGTTTCTTTGGAAAATTGTAGTTACTCTGCAGAATACTCAACAAAGGCAACATACCATTTTTTGTTTTCCCATGCTTGTCTTCACAAATGCGAGCTATGGGTATCAGGTGTGTTGCTAACTTAGCTCTAGATTATTTTTATCAAAGTGCTCTCCACTGTAGCGTTTCACCCAACGCCTTACTTCATGCAATTAACATCTAACCTGCAACCTACAGATGTCATAGAACTCCACTACTCAACCTAAGATAATCTACCTTTCGCACTAAAATTAGGGTGCCTCACTAACTAAAAACAAAAGGGTATACGATGAGTATATGAGGGATGGTGATGACAGAAAAATACACAAGATGACCAAATGGGTAGGAGCATGTTTCCACTCGATCATAGAGCTCAAGGAGATCATCGCTATGTTCGGCCTTTCTTCCTATGGCTTGTTCACTTCATCAAACAGTGTCATTGTGAAATCATATAGTAATCATCTAGTGGTCCAACTTTGCTTAGGGGAGGTTTGTCCACCATACTCACGAATCTAATCCTTAATGGTGGCACAACGTATTTATACATCCACAACAAGTATTAGTAAATTACTTTCCGATGAGAACCCTGTAAAATTATCCCTTCTTCCTTGGAATATCTAAATGGAGGACAACTCAACTGCCAACCACAATAGTTGTTGGTAACATTAAGGACTCCATTGAGTTTGAACCTGTGACCTGTGGCCTCTCATTGACAACGTCTTTGATAGATGGTTCTATTAGTTGAGTTCAAAATTGGAGTTGATCGCCAAGTGTTAGTGATATGCAAACAGTATTGAATAAAAAAATTCAATCATAACTAAGTCTATTGCAAATTTTGTTCAAGAATATGCAAAAATGATTTAAACAAGATAATATTGCAAAAGAAGCATGAAAACTATCAAGGATCAGTGTACATGGTTTCACAGATATCTCAATAATCCTTTTTGAACCAAGAATGAAGTTATTAATCCAACTAACTCAAGGTCTTGTTTGTTCCCAACCAATCAAGGGTTCAGAGATAACTTTCCGAGCCCCAACAACCTTGAGGTGTTCCTTGTTAGCTCACAAGCAATCATAGGGTAAAAAAAATAAACTTCTTCAAAGTTTTCCACATTGATTCCCACCTAACCAAGGGTAAAATAATAAACTACCTCACTAGCTCTAACTAGCTCAAGATCTTCAAATCTTCGCCATTGGCTCTTGACCAAGCAAGAATAAAATGTCAATGTACCTTGCAAACACTAAGTTTACTAGACCAAGGATACAGAGTTGATCCACCTAACTAGTCCATCCTTGCTATATACAGATAAACCAATAAATAAAATATTAATCTTGCTGGCTAAACACAAATACATCAAGGTTTTCCTTGTTCAGTTCAGAGATGATCTACCTTGCTAGCCCCAACAAGATAAAAGCCTTGCTAGCTATATCCAAACCCTTCGTTGAGGACCCTGAGAACATATTTCTCTCAGAGTTTAAGTATTTTAATTATTTTTCCCATAAATAAGTCCGCAATTTTCTGTGGAAAAATTATTTTTGTGAATTTTCTAGGTTCACACAGTTAGAATATGAACAGAAAAAATCATACAAGGATCTGTAGCAGTCAACTGCATCCACAAGAGATTATTACGACATAGGATATGATTTCAAACAAGAATCTAACATTACAAAATTTCAAATCAAGTTATACAAAATAGAAACCTTTTCACCACATAACTTTTTACACTTGAATACAAATTCCTACCTGTTGAGTGCCTCGATTTCGTTGCTCTATTTGCTAAATTACTCGTATGCCTAAGACTTGACAAGAATGCGTGAAAAAAAACACGGGATCTTCCTTCTCTGGTCCTGTTTCAAGAATGATATTTATATATTTACAAATCAGTGGATAACAGCCTCATTTAATCAGTTTAAACAAGGCCATCATCAACCTCAGATAACCATACATCCTGTACAATGGGATGCCAAGTAATCACCACTATCCCTTTACCGAACCAAAATAAAATCCTTGGCATGCTAGAATAACAAACCATTAGCCTTTGGACATTTTACGTTCTTATCACAACTCGCTCCTTATGGAATTCCACTTTATCACAATAGAGTTTCAGTTTCTAAGCTCTTGTAATGCATCAATAAGTTTCTTACACAAGGGCTTGAAGAGCCCCACTAGAAACCTTTAAACTTTTCCCGTTTGGAAGACTGTACATTCTTAGCACGGCTGGCTCCTTCTGGAATTCCACTTTGTCTCAACAAGCTGTCTTTGATTTCTATGTAATTTCTCAGCTCTTGTAATGCATCAGCAGCTTTCTTAAACACAGGACCTGAAGAAGCCCTACTAGAATTGAAGTCATCAACAATTTGATTTGGACAAGTCACTCTCCAAGAGTCGTTCCTTGACATCATAGCAGAGTTTTGGGAAAACTCCGATGGATTTTGAAAATCTGGACACAAAGGTGGTGCTGATTTCAGCATCTCTACAAGTGCACCTACTGCGGCATTCTGTGTTCTTCTTGGTGTTGAAGACTGGCCCACAGTTTCCATAGCCTCTGACATATTTCCTCTACTATCAAAAGATCCCGTTCTGAAGGAAAAAATATGAAAAATATTAGTAAATCAACAGCTACAAAATAATAGTGGTAAATGCAATAAGCAGAGTTATAGAAAAGGTAGGGTCTTCAAAGACCTCACCATAATAAAATTATTCACTAAAAAGGGCAGTCTTTACTATAAAACTTATATGAAAGACGGAGTCTTTATAATAAAACTTATTTGAAAATAGAATTGTAGTGTAAGAGAGACAAGAAATGCTTCTAGTTGTCTTTGTGTTACAGAAATAGTTATACGGTATTATTAGATGAAGCAATTTTACAATTTAAAATAAAAAAGATAGTTAAAGCAGTATACAGAAGCAATAGCTGCTTCTACTTAAGCCCCCTATTCCAGAATGGAAACACGGAGCCTTTTGTCTTAACTATTTGTGCATTATTGTTTTCTGATACTTCAAGGTATATTTTTTGAAGTAACTTTCTAAAAAAATAAAATAATAAATCTACCAAAAACACTACAAGTCCTTTCTCCCAAATTGCTTTCTCTCAAGCAATTAAAACGCTGAATGTATCAAGATGTTACGAGCCAGGACACTCCCATGAAGCATCTTCCTCTGGCAAACTCCTCGTTAAAATTTATAACTGGAGGTAGGGAACCTGTTGTGCCCTAAATCAGTTGTCCTTCATTTTTAAAGGCAACGCCACTTGTGACACCCAGACATTCTAACCCTTTCCAATACAGAGACATAAAAATAATTATAAATACAAGTTACAAGTACCACATAGCAAGTCCAATCATAGACTACTTGTCCAACCTTCTCCAGCACCCACAGGGACCATAATACTATAATAAAATTTAGGCCTACATTCCATACAATTCTTTATAACAGCAAATAAGACCATAAGTCCACCCTAAATTGCAAATGAGGCTGACAATAAATTATCGTCCCTGGTACAAGTGAATTACAATGAACAATCGAAAATAATAATAATAATCTAATTTTAATGTCAACGCCAAGACAGACATCAAATTTGTGTATGAGACCCTTAATTGTGGGACAAACAACCTGCCTCTATGCAGTAGTCTATGGAGGTGTACATATTCTACCCCCTTTGGGTTTGAACCTGTGACCTCTTAGGAGGAAATACATTTTGTTCTTGACCAAAAATTATTTTGACAAACTTGCAGCCATATAACATGACAATAAACTGCCCTTCATTTGCTATCACCTAATAGCAAGATTGACTAGTATGACTACTTAAAAGAGAGGGAAATAATAAACAGTAAATGTCCATTAATTTACCTGTATATATTTCTTTTTTTGGGGGTTTAAGTAAAGCCAGCTATGATTATATAATATATTGCTTTATAAAGATGGAAATAAAAGGTTTTAACATTCCTTTGGGAGAAGTACATGGATTCCAAACAACCATAATAATAATAAATAAATAAAAAATTATATGTTGGGATATTGGTGCTGAATTGACTCAAAGAATTATGAGGCCAAAAACTGAGGAGCGTGCCTTACACGGGAAGCATTGATTGTGCTAGAGAATCCAACATCTATTAAGGTTGCATTGCACTAAAGGGATCGTGAGAAAATGACTGTTATTTGTTGCTGAAATTTGTGAGGGATCTACCTCAAATTCTGTATGCCATCAAGGGAAGTGACAGGTTGTTAATTTAACATTACATCGTTCAGTATTGGAATTTGTTGTTAAAGAACATCCACTTCAGTATGTTATTCTTTCGAATGGATTGCTGCTGCAAGATGGTAGATAAGATAGTATCATGTATAAAACCTCTATTTTCTTGAGAACTATGCATTGTCTCCCACGGCTATGTGTTTAGATGAATGAAAGCATATTGGAACAATAGCACAGGACTCTTTAGTATCTGCACAACAAAAATGGTCCGAGCATTAATAATATCAATTGGGATAAATGAAGTTTGATGCTACTAATATCATTTCAGATCGGTTGCAGCATGAGATTTTTCGACTTATGAATGACTGATTGGAATGTAAGAACATTCTTTAAACAAACTATGCATTGTATCGACTTTGTCCTCACGAAGCTTGATGGTGGATCTTTTGAACATGCCCACAAAGATATCACTAATAGCCCTCTCCACAGTTGTCATTCCCAGGAAGGAAATTTTCCTCCCATAGGATGATTTGGGATCAATGGAATAAAAAAAGGGTCTGTCCTCGAGCCATTTTAGCCTGAAATTCTCATCCTTCACACCCTTACAGCTCAATTTCTTAAAAAACATCTATTATGTTTTTATGGTATTGCTCAACACTAGTCACATGGTCCAGGTCTGACTCTGAATTTGACAACAATGAAATCCGGTTTAAATTTAAATATTTTTATGAGATTCCTCATTAAGTTTGAATCATATATTTCCTGATTCTTTGTTTATGCAATCTACACTGAAAAAAAGGGTTTTTGAAGGGTTAATGCCCTAATGCCCTTATAGGACTGTTATGTAGTGACGATGTGATAAGTTGGGCTAGTCTCTTAAAAAGACTATGAACTGTTATGAGGAACTCTAAACATAAAGATGCATGGCTAGGTCAGACAATCTTAGATTTTGGAAATAGAAACCACAAGGCTTGGACAATGCATATTTGATTTCTAGTTTCTTTTTAGAAATATCAAATATAAAACATTTTCTTGAAAAGAAAAAGACAAATCTTGTTTGTGGGAAAGGGAATCCCCTCCACGGAGCAAATTGACTGCTAAAGTTTACAGAGGTATACATACTGTACTCCCCTCCGAATTTAAACCTGTGACCTCTTATGAGGAAACACATATTCAGTCAAATTCAAAAAAAAAATATGAGATTTGGATAAGATTTGTCATTAAGTTCGACTATACATATAAGATCAATAATATAACAAGGATATTAGATATATATAATATAACATAAATAATATATTAGATATATTAATAATAAGATGTAAACAGTAACATGTATAATATCTTTATATATTAGAAATATAATATAACATATGAGAGATTATAAGATCACAAGTTCTTACACAATCGGAGTTTAGTTTGAGGTTTGAGTTCACGGGTGGGCCGGCAGGAATCTAAACATTTCAGAACTGAAGGATGGATACTATGCAGAGTCTAGATTCCACAAAACCATGCCCTTCGGATGTCAAAATTCTTCTGTGGCCATTCAATGCTATGAATAACCTGTTAAATAAACTGTAGTGATCTAGGGTAATTTTGCCCGAGGATTTCTTAGGGACACTAGAGCTTACCAGGAATATTCTTGTGCTCTTTAGGTGTGAAACAAACAACACATTCAACAATGCAGTGTAACACTATTACTGTTCATTCAATAATAATACCACTGTTCATAACTTATCCAGCTTCATTAAAAATTTCAATAAATCCAGCAACTAGTTCCAGGTTTACAAGATATAACTGTATACACTTATCTGAACTGTCTGCAAACTAAACAGTGCATGTCCAATATTACCTTGTGAATTCTGACCAGAAACCCTACCCAAACAGACCCACAAACGACTCCAACAGGAATAATTCCTGTTCTGTTCAGAACCTCGAATTTGCTTCAGAAGAGCAGGGACTGATCTATCACAGAAGGATGCTCCCACAAGGGTACAGGGAATTTGCTTCAGAGGAGGGACTGATCCATCACAGAAGGATGCTCCCACAAGAGTACAGGGAATTTGACTCCATTCTTGCAGAGTCTCCAGAAATTTGGCCTATCATAGATAAACTTCGGTGTTTCAACTTTCAGGAATCTTTCTCTAATGGCACTGATCTGTCTCCAGAGATCCTCGCACTGCCCAACCTCAGAAGATTCGTCCCTCTGCCATAGATTGGTTGCCTCAAAAAATTCGCTGCCAGAATTTGGGCATGCAGCCTGTGGTTGTCTGTGGCATGCTTTGCTATAGATGTCCAGCTTCAGGAAGCACTTCAGCCTGCTCCAGATGATTTGTTTCCACCTCAGAATGATTCGTATGGAGTTTAACCGCATGTTACTTTGATCTGCTACACAAATTAGTCTCCGGCTGTCTCAGATCTAACTTCAAAATGAATGGGATGCCCTTCCTCAACCTTTTTCCTCCAAAAACTTGACATTCTTCAGATGAAACAGTCTCCTGCTAGCCAGAACAAAATAGGAAAGATAAAAGAGAATAAATTTACCAACTAGGGTGGAATCTTTCACCACCGAAATTGATAGGAGAGAAGGGGTCTTAAAACCCTCAGAGCCTCAAGCTCAAAGAAAAATAGAGATAAATGATCCAATTCAGTGATGCCTCAAATAAATCCAACCCCCTTGAATTTATAGATTTCCTTTGGTTGGGGGGGGGGGCGGTCTCCTTAATTAATTGAGTGAAATTCATATCAAACCCCAATTTTGGGTTTTTTTGCCCCAGCTGCCCCAGACTTGCCCAAAAATTGGGTATTTAGGGGTTTTCCCCTTTATCGAGGACTATAGCCTACAGGGATCAATAGGCTACTTCATCCCTATTAGCCCATCAATTTTTAGGGAACACTACATAGAGCATGTCTGTCACAGTGAAAGAATTACAAAAGAGGGGAAGACTCTGCAGGAATGGAGTCCACATGTGACAGGAATGGAACAGATACAAAGCCCAGACTCTACAAAACTGTGGACAAATCCATCAAGGGCATACACTTGGAACACTCCAGGAAAACACAGTAAAAAATGTTGGTTGGGCTCTCAGATATCAGGTAACAGAATTATATTTTATATGGAGTGATATTCAATAAATTTAGCTGGAGCTGATTTACATTATTTATATTTGCTAATTTTCAATTTTATATGCATCAAATGCTATAAGTGTAAGTTACCTTGAACTTTCAGGGATTTGCAACCATTGCTGTTCACCTACAAAATACCCCTGTAAACATAGTTGAATTTCCACAAAACTTTGGTGCAATTTCCCTTCAAAATTGAGATTCATCTAAATTCAAATCCTGACCTTCAAACCCGACAAACCTTAGGAATTAACCTCAACATAGCCATGTGACAGTTCTTGAATCTTGGATACATTCCATGTATTTTGAACTAAGAGATGAAGCAGGCTTGGCCCAGTAGAAGTATATTTTTTTATTAGCTTTGAAGGGGAGGGAGATTTGGATTTAGAAGATTCACAAATATAGTTGAAACCTTGCGTTTTCCCCTTGCTACTGGAATTGGGCATTATTTCTTCACGAGAACCACTTAATGGTTAACTTCAACCGAGATATGGAAACCAACATTTCTTGCTCATTTCAAAAAGTTGTCCTCGTAATTTAAAGGTAACAACTCTTCTGATACCTTGGCATTCTATCCAACCTTTTCCAATCAAGAGACAGAAGAAGCATTAAAAATAAAAGAACCAGCAGGAAAATCCACATCATAGATTACTCATCCAACCCTCCCCAGCTGACAAAACCCTCTAGGGAACATAATACTATGATAGAATTTAGGCCTTAATTCCACTGAAATTTTTGAGAAACTTGAGAGTGACAGAAGAGTCCAGGGCATCAGAAAAGAAGTGTGCCACCTCCAATGCTACCTTCATGGCCCTTATTCCTAAATCTGATGATCCTCCTACATTTGAATCATTTAGGCACATTTCCCTGTGTATTGTATTTATAAATAGTGGCAAAAATCATTGCTAGGAGATTTAAGAGCTTGCTATCTACATCTATTTCTAATGAACAGTTTGGTTTTTGTTCATGCAAATACAGATACATGAATCCATCGGTGTAGGCTGTAGCACAGGAGGGCCTACAAACCAGTGTTGTTAAAATCGCGATATTATCGCTTTATCGTGATTTTTTCCCGAAGCCGATATTATCGCGAGTAATAATCGCGTTTTTTTATAGGCAATTTTTTCGAAAAAAAAAAAATTCCCAATTTATCGCCGAGGGTCGAGGCAGCGCGGTTTTATAAGAGATGCTAAATGTTCGAAATGCAATTTTTTTGAAAGAAACAAATAATTTTTGAGTGGGGCAGCTTAATGATCAAGTCTAGGCCCTAGTATTGATATGCTAATCATGGTAATGTTAAATTCTTAAAGTAAAAGGATTTCATCCTTTTACTTAAATTTTTGACATTACCATGAAATGACTCAGGATGTTTGAGAGTGGTTCCGGCCTCATTGGATTTCATATGGAGAAAGTAGAATTTTAGATTTCATTCAAAATCCAGTAGACTAATCAGTTTTTCAGGATTTCAGGATTGGGAGATTGTAATGTTTCCAGGTGACACAACCTACCCGAGCTACCCCTGCCACCAGTAGAGGACGTGGTCTACCTCCTATAGCTCCTACTTCTAGTTCTTCAGCTTCTAGAGCACAACAAACTCCACTGCCAACTCCACTAGCACCAGCATCTACATCTAGAGGGAAAGGGAAAGCTATGGCATTTTCTCGCAAGAGGGGCAGAGGAAATCAATAGGATTAGACTTTAGTTATTTTCTTCATTATATTGTATATGACATTATGACATGATGAGATACATTATTATATTTTTTGTTGATATTTTGAGGCTGAGTTGGGACTCAGGAGTCAGGAC
>APFE030996659.1:39681-58837 GCA_000404065.3 Pinus taeda
GACATGATTCAATGTTATGTGTGATTTTAGCACTAGAAATGATATTAAACATCTTATATATTAGTTCTTTTATCATATTTATGTGTCAATGTATTTATTTTATGTTGTAGATGGTTTAAATATTAAAAAAATTGAAAAAAATGAATATTTTTGTACCAAATGATTTTTTCCCGATTATTTCCCGATAATTACAATTTTTTCCTCGCACCGATATTATCCCGATAACGATTAATGCAACATTGCTACAGAGTATTAAGACAAAGATGGCAAGCAATAATGGTTAAGCTGGATCTTTTAGAGGCTGATGATAGGCTAGTTGGCTTTACTTAAGAATGATGTTAATTAATCTGGGGTTTCGTGTTCATTTTGTATATTGGGCAATAAGCTATGTCACAATTTTTTTTCTTTGCAAGTGCTTTCTTTAGGCCTGGCAAGGGGCTGAGAAAGAGGTCCCCCTTCTCAGTATTGGAAAATGTAACTAGTTTTGGTCTTCATAATTGTCATTGTACTCTTGACATTATGTACTAAGTATCTTATGTTACAACTTACAAGCAAAAGAAGAAAGAAAATATTATTTTCAAGCATTGCTTTCATGCTTCATTTGAATGGTCAACTAGGTCAAGCATGCATTTCATGCCCCTAGGGCTTGTCAAGTCAAGATAATATTTGTCATGAGTCTAGAGAGTCATTATCATTTGTATAACACCCATTTGGGCAAAGTTGTAACATGTAAAAGATATTATTTTGTCTAGAAAGTCAAATTTAACCTCCAAGTGTTGAAATATGTAACTAGGTTGGGTCTTCATATGTACTCTTAATTCTTGTATATTGTAAAATGAAAAAAGAAATTATTATTATTATTAATTTTTTTTTTGTAGCATATGGGTTTCATGCTCAAGGTCATTTTATTTATAGGTCAAAGCACCGATTAAATGCTTCTAGGTTTAGTCATTGAGTCAAGAAGTCAAAGAGTCATCATCATACGGAAAAGACCACATTTGGCATCTTGTAACATGTCAAAAGAATATTTTGAGTCAAAGAGTCAAAATTGTGAAAATTTGGAAGACCCAAATTTCTACTGCAACAACTGATTAGGTTTCTTCTATTTGTTAAACAACTGAACAAATTATTTACTGTGTTCTACGGTAAACATCAAAACCAATACACTGCAGCCTTCACTACTTAAATAATATGTGGAAACAAAAACAGAGCAAGAAGAAATACACAACACACAAGTGACACCGTTGTTTTTGCACAAATGTCCCCAAAAAACCCAATGCGGGAAAACCGGTGCAACAACCGAGGGTTTGTATTATCATGCAATAGTTTCTTAATACAATCTTTGGATGCCTTATTGGTTATCCAATACAGAGAATCTTACTAGCAAAGAGATGAGTGAGTTATACCTCACACTATCACTGATGATCTAGATCTGATCCAGCCACAGCATGGCTAGCCCCACACTGCCTCTACGCAATCATTGCGTTGCTCTGCATCACAACTTCTGGGGATTGCGTCACTCTTTCTGCTGATCGATTTTCCTCTAGAACTTCGACTTCCAGCCCTTCCAGTCTCACACCCCAAGTTCTGGCTCTAGAAATCGACCATCCAGCAAATTTTGAATCTCCTCTCTTGCTCTTCATTGTCTCAGCGTGGCTCTACGCTGCCCAGTGTGGCTTTGCACTGCCTCTTCTGGATCTCTTTATGCCTCCTCTGCGATGTATCCACGGATCAAGAACCTCTCCAACAAGAAAACTATCCCTGTCCCTCACTGCAAGAAAATCTCCTCGATGATCTCTCTGACTGCTCTATGTTGCTCTCTTGAGAAATCGATCTCTTGATCTCCCACTCGATGTGTCTTCCAAATGCCCATCAAAGTCCTTATAATCCTCCAGTTGCGTAATCAACAACCCAGATTAGATTCTAATAATTGGCTCAAATCATTTGGACTCGATCTTCGTCTTCTTCAGAAGTTTCACCCCCAGTTTAATTAATACCCTTTAATTATTTTAATTTCCTAAGTTTAGACTTAGGCACCCATTAAAACTATCTTCAGGCGGAATTTCCCAAAACGATTTCTGGGTACTGAAAAATACATGTGTCCTAGACTCCTTGCAAATTTTGAGGCTTAGAGCACATTCGATGCTACCAAAAATCAACAAAAATACCACTTAAAGACCAAGTCGGCCTAGCAGCAGAGAAGTCGACCTAATTAGAGCATGTCGTCCTCCTTGGAAGCCTATATATATGAGAGCATTCGACCTCCTATGGACTCACTCACTCATTCACTCAATTATCAAGCGAAGAACAAGGAGAAGAAGGCAAGCGAAGGACTTGAAGGACGAAGGAAGATTTTCAATCTCTCTCTCTCTCTCTCTACATCTCACACATACAAAAGGAAGGCTAGGGTTTTGCAGCTGCTAGGTTGAAGTTCTCAAAGAAGTCAAGGAGGTTCGAAGTCTAAGGAAAAAGGAGCAAATTGATCTCTCACAAGGCATAGAAGAAGAAGCAATCCAAGCGAAGGAAGGAAGAAGCTCTAAAAGCGCAAAGTTGCAGCTAGTTGTAGCAGGCGAAACTTTCAGACCTACAATGGGTGCTGACATTTGTAGTTGGGGGTCGAAGTTGTGCAACTGGAAGAGATTTGACTTGGTTAGACTTGGATAGAAAAAGCACACCATCAAGGAGGTGTGACTTGGTCTTGGAAGGGTATTGGTCTTGGTATAGAGGTCTTGGTTTTTGTCATTTGAAAAATCTATAAGAAGAGAAGAGATTTGTGGGTTTTCCTCTCAAAAGGAGAGGTTTTGGCCCTGGCTAACAGCCTACATCTTGTGTCCTTGTCTACTATTGATCTTCATGTTTTGGTAGTTGTTTGATGATAAGAACATAATAATAAGAAAAGAAGAAGCTAATAATCAAGAAAAGCAAAAGAACATCAAAAGGAATTATCAAGTCTAAGAGAAATCACCTCATTTGTTGCCCTATTGATTTCTCAACACTAAGACCAAGTCGGCCCTGCCAACGACCTAATCAACCTCATGAGAAGGCTATATAAAGGAGGAAAGTTGGTTCATTTGGACACACTTCTACAATTCAATCTCAACCAAGAAAGAAGAAGAAAAAAGAAGCGAAAGTCTAGGAAAAGGGAGCATCTCAAGAAGAAACTACGAATCTGAATTTTGTGATAATTTTCTCACACGTGCAAAGATTCTAGGGTTTCTGCACTTGTTGCAAGGCCGAGAGTTGCAGGCCAAAGTTGCAAACCTATATTGGGAGTCAAAACTTTGATTGGAGAAAACCTTGAAGGAGTTGACTTTTATTGACTTTGGTAGGCCTTGTCTTAAAAGAGATCTTTTAGAGGGATGACTTAGTGCTTGGAGCATTTCCTTATCTAATTTCCTTGGAGAATTTGCTTAGAGATGAATTTCCTTATCTAAAATCTTTCTAAAAATAGAAAATCATGTCTAGCATCTCAAGTATGACTTTCCAAAAATAGTAAATCACCTTGCATCAATTGATAATCAAGTCTAGTTGATGGAAAATCATTGAACTCATCATTAATCAGTCATAATAGTTCAATCTCGATTTAATTATAAATATTATTATTATTGATACTTTATGATACCATTATATTATTATTAAAAGGAAATTCATGTCTCTCAATCATGGCTCTCGATCATGTCATATGTAACTCCCCTCAATTAATGCATATGTTACTCTCTCTCACTTAATGGATATGTTACACTCTCTCTTATGCACTCATTAAAAGCATGGCATCTTCCTCTTACACACTCATTAAAAGCATGGCATATTCCTCTTATAGACTCATTAAAGCATGTCATAAAAGATTCATCTTACACACTCATTAAAGCATGTCATAAAAGATTCCTCTTACACACTCATTAAAGCATGTCATAAAAGATTCCTCTTATGCACTCTTTAATGAATATGTTGCATTCCCTCAGTGGCATGAGTTACAAAGGCATGTGTACGTCCTTAATGGCATAAGTTACAAAGGCGGGTGTACCTCCCTAAATGGCATATGTAACTCCTCAAGGCATGCATATTGCTCCTTTATGACCATATTTTGTTGCTCCTCCTATATAAGTATCTCATATCATCTCATTCTCACTACTTATGCATTGTGAAAGAACAATTTGACCTTGAGAGAAAGAGTTGGAGAGACTTGAAGAAGATTGTGAGAGAGGGAATTGGAGAGTAAGAGCAGGGCTGGTGAGCCAAGGTTGATTCAGTGTTGATTCAATTGAAGAGAAGGTTGATTTAGTGTTTGCATCTGTTGCTGCTACCAGTGATCTTTATGCTACAACTTGTTCACATTAGGGTGAACTTACTCATTCTCTTGATCCCTCATTGTACTTTGTATCTCTGCTAAACAATTAATATCTAATAGAAGAAGAATTTGGTTGGGTTTTCCCCTTGTGGGTTTTGCCTTGGTCATTGGACCTAAATTCTATGTCTCGTTTATGTTCTTGGTTGTCTTCTATTATGCATTTGGTTTATGTTCTATCTACAATTGCTTATAACTAATATTGCAGCAGAAAGAAGTTTTTGAAATAAGTAATTGTTACAGCATAGAACTTCAAAATTTCAACAATCTTGGCTTTGGTCTTTGAGGCTTGGATTTCTCATTTGATCAAATTCTATAAGAAGGGAAGAGATTCTTTCTAGGTTTTTCCCCTTGAAGGGGTTTTGCCCTAGCTTGGAACCTACATTTTGTGTTCATTGTCTTCTATCTCCATGGTTTATACTCTTGATAATTGTTTGATGAAAAGAAGCTAATAAAGAACATTAAGAAGCTAATATAAGTTCAATTATTAAAGAAGGAGAATCGTTTTAATTGTTGCCCTACTTAATTCTCCAACAGTCAGCCCCGTTCTTCCTCACTATGGCTGAAGGTTTGAGTAGGCCTTTATTGAAGACAAAGAACAGGCTCATTCAAGGGTATTGAGATTGAAGGTTCCTTGTATTTATTACATCTACAATTTGTAAATGACATTTACTTTTCTATGATCACTCTAGAAGGGATGCTCTGAAGTTGAAAGAGAACAGATTTATACTATATTGCTACAGAAGTGATGATCAATGTTGGTAAGTCCGCAGTTTCCTTCCCACCTATTGATGATAAAAACAAAATATTCTTGTCTCAGTTATTCCCTTACTAACAAGTCTTATTTCAAAATGCATTAAGGTTCCTCTGTTTTTATTCAAAACCCAATGATTATGTTAAAAGAGACTAGGACTGGCTTCTGGCTCAGGTAGGAAGGGTTTCAGTTTGGTGCAACAAATGGCTGCAATGAACAAAGTTCATATACTCAAAGGAATGCTCTAATACCAATGTAACGAACGCGGTTCGTATACACAATGGAATACTCATAATATCTGGTATATAAGAATGTCCATGTGAAGGGTTTAGGGTAAAAACCCTAGGATTTACTACAGCACTCTCCATAAGCATCTGGACCTGGGCAACCGACGACCGACAGATCTTTGTTTCCGTTGCAGTTGCATCTGTCTCCATCTGCCAACAGTAACAGCATGGGCGGTGTTATGGATGTTGAAGAGCTTGATTATACCGAGGACCCTTTCCCCGATCGCGTCATTTTTGGAAATCCTAATCTCACTTCACCGATATCTAGCTCATCTCCCCCGTCTGGTCCTGCTCTGTCAAGCTCTGCGCTGGTGGTTTCCTATCCGGGACACAGTACAGCTCCTCTGTTTATCGAGTCACTTTCCATTGAATCCCCCGCTCTGGACTGCCCTCCTTTATCACCTGGCACTCTCCATTTTCTCACTGCAAACACTCCACCTTCACCCTCATTTGATCCGAATCCACCGGCAGGCCATCTCCATCCATCCACTTTGACCTTTTTCACTGTGTCACCTGAGGACCTTCAAGCATCTGGGGCTCCAAACCCTCCCATCTATGCGAACTCACCGTCGGGTTGCTTTGAAACCCCTGCAGTAAAGGTCAAGCCAGCGACACATACCCCTCGGGAGGGTTCACCTGATCCGTTGTTGGACCATCCATCTGCCCCACGAACAGGCAAACGGAAGACAAAGTGTGTGAAGGCTACCACAAAGGACATCATCATTCGTTTTGGCGAGACCTCTGCCATTGGGGACGCTGCATACATGGCAAACACTGCGCTGGTCGAACATGTTCGAGGCCGAGCATATTCAGCAGTTAGGCTCAACCTATGGGTCCATGAGATTTGGGGAGGTATGCTTAAGGAACTGCCTGAGGTGCAGGTATTGCCTAGGGGTTGGTTCGCACTACATTTTGCAAAAGAAAACTACATTGACCTGGTCCTCGCAAGGTACTGGCATATTGAAATGGCTCCTGTACTCCTCAAGAGATGGATTCCCCTTTTCGACCCAGAGAGGGAGCAAATAGGGGCGGGGCCACTCTGGGTTCGCTTGCCAGGGCTTCCATTGCAGTACTGGTGCGAGGAGGTTTTTGTCAGAATTGGAAATGCCCTAGGTACCTACCTAGACCATGATAGATCATTCGTGCAATCGAAAAATAGAACCCTAGCTCGCATCCTGATTCATTTGGATACTCGCGAAGGATTGGAAGAGAAAATCACTCTGTAATGGGGAAAATATACCAGGGTACACATCCTAGACTACGAAGGAGTTCCCTTTCGATGTAGGAGATGTCACAGAGTGGGGCACATCATTAAAGACTGCCCACTCATCAAAAAACCAGAGGATCCTCCGAGGGCACCTTCTACTTCTACAGGGAATGATGTGTCGGCTCTAAATCGCTCTCCTAGTTCGGGTCCTATTCCTCCGGTCAACAACATCTCCCCGAGGACGGTGGAAGCAGTGCACAGAACGCCATCGCCCCCTCTCACCAGAGCTCGGGCTGCAGTTGAAGCTGCAAAAGTATCGGGTATTTCTCTGACCTCTTGCCCTACCTCATTTGCTTATTGCTCATCTATTGTTTCATCCACCATAAACACTTCTATGGCTCACTGCTCTATGGCTACACCACCTTCCATCGAACCATCTTTGCTCTCTCTATCAACCACCTCCACCTCCCCATCATCAAACGGGAGGTCTACATCTCACAATTACAACCTTTGCTCCCGTTCACTCTCTGGTGGTACCCTGTCACCTATCGCTGGTTTGGGACTCACCCAACCTGGTTCAGTCATCCTTTCATCTCGCAGGAGGAAATCAGACCTATCTAAAGCCATCAAACGGGCAGGGGCAAAGGTCGCCTCTGGTAGACAATCCACTCTAGATGGGGTTCTTAGAGCACTGAACACCCCGGGTAGGGTTCCCCCATGAAGTGTCTCATTCAATTGTAGAGGCATGGCCAGTGCCTCCAAGAAACTAGCCTTGCGTAGACTATTTGAAGTAGAGCCTTTTGACATTATCATGCTCCAAGAAACCCTAGGTGAGGCCGAAATCATCACCAGCTCATTAAGTTCTTTAACTCCTAGATGGAATTTTTTGTCCACAGATGTTGTGGGTCGATCAAGGGGCCTAGCCATTGGATACGATCCACACAACATCAGGGTTTTAGCATCTTGGGGTGGCCATGGTTTCATTGGATTAGATCTTCTCTCTGCGGAGTTGGGTATTACCCTGAGGGCTATTAACATATATGGTCCCTATCATCAGCAGGAAAACTTCTGGCAACCCCTGCTAGATCTATCGATTTTTTCCCCTGATCACATCATCCTAGGAGGAGATCTCAATTTCTCTTTGGGTTTTGGAGAGTCTTGGGGATCACTGGCACAAGTGGACTCTATCACAGGATATATGACCAACCTTCTGGAACAGCACAATTTGGTGGATGTTCCCATGAATAAGCCTCTCCCTACTTGGCGAAACAGAAGGGTGGGGGAAGCTACACTTGCAAGAAGATTAGATCGTTTTCTGATAAAGGTTCCCCTTATGAATCAATTGCATCACTACAAACAATGGGTAGGCACAGGGGGCATCTCAAATCACTCCCCCATTTATCTGGAGGTGTTTGGCCCCCATCCTAAACCAAAAGCCCCATTTAAATTTAACCATATTTGGCTTCAGGATCCTGAGTACATTAACATGGTCTCGGAATACTGGACTACCAACCCGATTGATAGATATGATTCCTTGACAAAGGGTTTCTGTCACAACCTATCCCAGCTCAAGCATCTATCTATCAACTGGGCAAAAGAGAAACATCAGAGAGAGGAGCTTCTATTATCACAAATTGAATCTGAGTTGAGCATATTGCTCGATGATCTAAACCTAGGTTTTGCTTCAGCAAACGACAAAGCTCACCTGCTTGAGCTAGAAAACCAAAACGCTAGGATCTTGAAGGAGAAAGAGGAATCTTGGCGCCTCAGAAGCAAAGCTATATGGTTAAAAGCAGGTGACGACAACACAAGATTCTTTCAGAACTTTGCAAAAGGTAGACAAGTTTCAAACACTATATGGAACTTACCTCTACCTGATGGGAGAGTAGCTGATACTTACAACAAACTCTCCCATCTTGGCACCTCCCATTTCAGGAATCTCTTCAAAAACCCTCGTGGGTCAAATCTGGCTGATATCATCAATGTGGCAGGACATTTTCCTAGATTTGTAAATAATGATGAGGCCGAGGTGCTAATCGCCCCTGTTACTGCAGGGGAACTGGAAGGAACGCTAAAATGGTTCAAGAAGGACAAGGGTCCTGGTCCGGACAGGTGGACGATAGAATTCTATCTCGCATTCTATGAACTTCTGGGGAATGACCTGTTAAAAGTTGTGGAAGAATGTAGAATATCCAGATCTCTATACAATATTGTAAATTCGACCTTTATTGCCCTTATCCCGAAATCCGATACACCTTCCTCTTTCAATGACTATAGGCCCATCTCATTATGCAACTGTCTGTATAAAATCATTTCCAAGGTCATTGAAAATCGTCTTCAGCCCATCTCATTATGCAACTGTCTGTATAAAATCATTTCCAAGGTCATTGAAAATCGTCTTCAGCCCATTCTTTCTCGACATATTGCCCCCCAGCAATTCGCCTTTCTTGAGCACCGCCAGATCCATGAAGCCATTGGCTCAGCCCAAGAGGCCATCCACTCGATCTGGACTAAACACCTAAAGGGCATCATCTTAAAGATCGACCTGGCAAAAGCCTTTGATCGTGTCAGTTGGCTCTATATCAAGATGCTCCTCATTCATCTGGGCTTCCCCCATGATTTCATTGCTTGGATTATGGCCTGCGTTACCTCCCCTACCTACAGTGTCCTCATCAATGGATTTGCCTCCCATTTCTATCATGCTGAGAGGGGACTCAGACAAGGTTGCCCCCTCTCCCCCCTTCTCTTTCTAATTGTTATGGATGTCGTTTACTAGCTACTGCCAAAAGAGATGGCAGCCTTCGTGGCCTTACGATAACTAACTGTTGCTTCCTCACTCACCTCCTTTTTGTGGATGATGTTCTCATTTTCTTGGATGGGAGCATTCGAGACTCTCTCACCTTCTCTAAAATTCTCTCCCTCTTCTCGTCGGCTACAGGCATGTAGGAAAATCTTGGGAAATCTACCATTACCTTAGCACTCACTTCCATCCAGGAGTCACAGCTTGCACATTAGCATTTCCCTTATTGCATCATACCCCTGGACAAGGGTTTCAAATACCTGGGATTCTGGATAAAGCCTCTTAGCCAGAAAATTGCAAATTGGGTCCGGCTTGTCACCAAGCTGGAAAAAAGGCTTTCAAACTGGAGTCATAGATACTTATCCAGGGCTGGCAGATTAGTGCTCATCAAATCAATTCTTGAGGCCACCCCTGTTTTCTAGATGGCACTAGCATGGATCCCCAGGAACATTCTAGCCCGACTGCAACAACTCTGTAGCAAATATCTCTGGAACGGCCACCAAGACAACTAGAATAAGATCGCCTTGCCTAAAAAATGGGGAGGCTGGGGACTAAAAGACCTACCCCTATTTGCTCAAGCCCTGGCTGCAAAAATGGGCTGGACTCTACTAAACGGACAAAATCTATGGACTACAATTTCATATCACAAGTACATTTGGCCACAACAAATTATGGATTGGGTTTGTTTGCCGAGCTGGCCTAAAACAAGTATTTCAACAGTATGGAAGGCTCTCCTTCACTCCCTGCCTAGCATCAGGGACAACCTCATTTGGAAAATAAATTATGGATCAAAGGCTCACATTGGATTGGATCCCTAGACTGGAGGAGGTGGTAGATTTCAGTTATCAAGAGAGCCCATCCAGCACCTTCATTCTCATGAGATCAAGGTTATAGCACACATAGTGGATCCACAAAACACCAACATATTCTCTCAAGGTTGGAAATCTGCCCAACAGCTTGGTATTCCCCCACAGTGGCAGCAGGAATGGCATGAATACACAAATGCACTATGTGAATCACACATCAGGATCAAAGAAGGACCAGACGAAGTCGTCTGATGTCTTGCTAAAAATGGTATCTATTCTCCAAAGACCGGATACCGCAACCTGATCTCACACAAACAGCTGGAGCAGACAATATTTTGGTGGAAGAGTATCTGGAAACTAGTATCGCCTCCAAGAACAAGACTATTCTTTTGGTGTATTCTCAAAGATAAAAGTTCCCACGCGCGAGTCTCTTACTCATCGATCCTTCCATGGCCTTCACTGGTGTGTCTTATGCAAGAATTCTTCTTAATCGACTCTGCATTTATTCCTTAAATGCAATTCCCTGATCAATCTATGGCAGAATATATCCACATCTATTCATATTTCCGGGCATTGGAAGGGTGACAACATCGTTCGAGCATGGGAAAACTGGTGCAATCTTCATCATGGCACTAAATTACAATGCCCCCCCTTAATCATCTGTTGGCATCTATGGCTGGCTCGGAACCGAGTTATTTTTTATGACAGACCTGTTTGCTGGCCGCATATTACAGCCCAAATCATATCTGCCTATCACGAGTTGCCTGAGCCTCACCATCCTCGGCCTCGTAGACCACATGATCCTGCAACTATAGACAAAAACTCTCCTTGGGCATTTTTTGATGGTACTGCACAGCACCATGGATGTGGCAGTGGTTTCATTCTATACATAAATGAACAGCATTACTACAAAGTAAAGATGGGGCTGGGCGAGGGAACGAATAATTTTGCAGAGCTCATTACACTCCATCATCTTCTGCATTTTTCATTGGGTCATAATTGTATGAATTTAAACATATATCGTGACTCAAAGATCATTGTAAATTAGTTCAATAATATTATTGTCTGTCACTCACACACACTCAGTAATATTCTGGATGAAGTGAATTTGTTCAAGGCTCAGTTTAACACTATTTCGTGCAATCACATTTACAGGGAACATAACAGCTGTGCTGACGGACTTTCCAAAGAGGCCACGGTACTTCCCAGAGGAGAGAGGATGATACAGGATCAGTGAGGCTCCAATGAATATCGTTACTATCATCAGCCCTACAATGATAAAATCTACCACAGGGCAGAGAGCCCTTAGATTACAGTTTTTTTTGGACAATTTTGATGTATATGCTTGGCTCATACATTGTATATATTTTTACACACAGGCTACATATTTAGTGTATATAAGCAAGAAACTTTCAGCAAAGACATCGCCCTGTGGAATCTACTGTAGATGACAGCCATATTTATAGCTCTTTTTTTACATATTTTATATAGCAGAAAGTGACTGAACACCCTGCGTGGTGATGACTGCACAAAAAACTCAAAGTTTTTGACAAACTGAAAAAATTTGAAAATTTTGAAAATGCCCTTAGCAGCAAAGAAAGATACAGCATATGCAGAAAGCATCTACAACATGTAATTTTTCAATCATAATGAAAGATTACGATTTTTCCAGTGGAAAAAATAAGAATGTCCATCATGGGACAGAAAATATATTATATAAGAATATCTGAATACAAGTGACATGACGATTACAAATGAGGGTGAGGGCCTGTTTATATACCCTAGGCAAGTACCTTTTCACGTACGGTCATGTCCTTAGAGACATGCCTCTTCATTATTAACTAATAGTTAATTAATCATTATTTTATGTTTATTTTTGTTTACATTTTTATTATTTTTATATAAACTTTATTCGTAACAATGGCTTTCAAGGGAGATAGGCTGGTATTAGTCAACTTAGTGTTCGAGACCATTCCAGTTTACTAGATGCTTCTTGCTTCCATTCCAAAAGGTGTACTTGAGAGGATGGGGAAGATAAGATTAAGGTTCCTCTGGTCAGGGGATAAAGAAAAGAAACATATAACAAAGGTTAATTGGAAAAAAATTTCAAACCCTAAGGATTTTGGTGGATGGAGACTCAAAAATACTCATCAATAATAATGCTCCCTTCATATAGAAGGTAATAGTCTTGACATTCCACTTTATCAGCAGATGGTTGGTTTGGAAGGCAGCAGAGAGAACAGGGTTAGACTGGGGAAGGATCCTTGGATTGAATGCAATACAAACTACAGACTTCCAGAAAATTTGGTGAACACATTACTTGAAACAAGATTTTTCACACTTGACCAGGTGGTTGTTCCAAATGTTACTAGGATTTGGAAACAAGAGTGGAAACCCGCAAAATTAATTGGTTTGATCAATGAGGATGCTACTGCTTGGGATGGGTATATTGCTTCATTAAGATCCAGTCATGTTTGTGTAAAGGACAAATTGACTGAAGAATATACCTGGTGGTTTTTATACCCCTAAAGCTGGGTTAAAAGGTACTCTGCGAAGATGAATGTAGTGGTGAATTCGGAATGGTAGTTTCAGAGTATTTGGAAGTTCAAACACACTCTTTAGTTGGCAATCAGAGATAAGGTTCTTACAAGGAAAATTACAAAAGGGGAGTAGACATGGTCCCAGTAGATATGGTCCTTGGATTGAATGCAATGAAAACTACAGACTTCCAGGAAATTTGGTGAAAACATTACTTGAAAAAAGCTTTTTCACACTTGACCAGGTGATTGTTCCAAATGTTACTAGGATTTGGAAACAAGAGTGGAAGCCTGCAGAATTAATTGGTTTGATCAATAAGGATGCTACTGCTTGGGATAGGTATATTGCTTCATTAAGATCCAGTCATGTTTGTGTAAAGGACAAATTGACTGAATAATATACCTGTTGGTCTTTATACCCCTAAGCTGGGTTATAAGGTACTCTGTGAAGATGAATGTGGTGGTGAATTCGGAATGGTAGTTTAAGAGTATTTAGAAGTTCAAACACTCTTTAGTTGGCAATCAGAGATAAGGTTCTTACACAGGAAAATTACAAAAGGGGAGTAGATATGGTCCCAGTAGCTAATCTCTTTGCAAGGAAGTTGCGAAGACCATTCTTCATTTTCTTTTATAATGTCCGTTCACTGTAGAACCATAGGTTTAAAACTCAGACTCGTACTTTGACTCTGCGACCTATCAACCTGGGTTTCGACTCAGTTTTCAGAAGAAATACATAAAATAATTAAATTTCAATGACAATTATTTTTGAGATTCCAAACCATTATTTAGAGACAAAATATGCAAAGCTTGCTCATCTATGTACCACGTGAGGTTGAATCTATCAAAATGGCACCAAGTGAAATACATATCAGCAACAAAATACATAATCAGTGAGTCTCTATATGGCCTCTAGAGTCCAAAGATCATGCTACAATCTACTGGCCTACTACAAATAACTAATCAAAATCATAACTCATCAAACTCACCACCGCTGGCTAGAAATGGGATCATCAGCAAAAGCTATAAAAACATCATCTGGCTTAGAGTCTTCAGACTCCTCAGATCCCTTGGGTACATGATCATCTGCATCAACTCAGACTGGTTCGGGCTGGTTCAGGCCAGTTCAGTACCAAACTGGCCCCCCAAGCCAAGTTGAAGGCCAAGTCGACTCAATTTCCTAGCAACTCAGCCAGTTTGTCCAGTTCCATGTCGAACTGGACCAGTTTTTAAAACAATGCACTATACAAGTGTGGAAAGGGGAATTTTTTACTAGGCTTACAGATGTTTGGAGAAGGAATACAATTCAAGAATGTCCAAAGAACTAGTGTGAGAACACAAGTGTAAAATGATATAACATGTTGCCAATCATCATTTCATGGGGGTATTTGACTTGTTAGGAATGTGTGTTTATTCGATGATAAGATATGCCAGCTATACAGCTATATTATGTGCTTCTCCGGGCCTGAATATACTCAGCAGCTTTAAATAATCAAAAATTGAGAAGCCTGCAAGTCTGCAAGACTAATGTTTGTGGAAGAGGTGGGAAAATCAAGTGCCTGGGCTTATTTTGATGAGCCTTCTCAAAGTCACCCAAAATTTAGTGGGGCTTGTGTTTCATTTATAAGGGAGTCAGTATCACATGTGATGAAGTGTAAAGCTAGGTTGGAAAGAGGAACGAATAGTTTTCCAAAGAAGTTAATTCTCATGCTTGCAGCTGAAAATGGTGTACAAAATCCCAAAATTTCTATGACTCACTTGTGGTGATAACTGCATGAGGTGGCCATAAACTTTAGAAAAATTCTTATTAAGGTCAATCTTTGAGGAGATACAAATCTTTTGTTTGTATTCTAATCATATCTCCTTTCATCATGTTTACAAGGAATGAAAATCCCGATGGATTGTCAAAGGCTGGAATATTCTGGATACTGGTCAATGCAACATTTTGGAAAATTGGATGAGCAGTCCTCTGAATCTGATCACCCTACTTTTTATGACAGTTGTGTCATGAAATATGTTTCTGTTTCTTTCCGGTGGTATCTTAGGATAGTACTTGGACTTCAGTTGATGATACATGCTGATAAGATGAGGGGGCTCATTAGAGAGCTCCGGTTCTTAATGATATAGTTTTGACAGTTTTTTTATTGGACCATGTCAACTTGGTATAAGGAAATAATTTAAATTCTTTGTAACAGCCCTCCAGATCTGTTTAGTGTGTGGGTGCCTTTACATGTGCTCCATTTCCTATACTGTTGGGAAGTGTTATACTTTCTTAGAGATTTAGTTTGCTATAATACTGGAATTCTGTTGAGGGATCTAAGATAAGCTATGAAGCATATAAAGAAATCAATTTTGTTTTATGATTAAATGAAATTATGATTAAATGAACGGCAAAATAAGATGACCAATTTCAACCCTAAATGCCTGGGTTTGTATTCTTAATTAGATCATTGTTAATCTATTCAAACTGCAAGTGACACTGAATGAATTATCGGCCCTAGTACAAGTTGATCAATGAACCATCAAGAATAAATAACCAAAAAAGATTTTGACTAAGGTGTAGGTTTTGACATGACAATAAACTGTCCTTTCAGTTGTTGTCACCTCATGGAAAGATCAGCTAATATTATTATCAACGATTGATCAGAGGACTACAAATAATTTTGACTAAGTTGTAGGAATATAACAAGAAAAATGAACTGCCGTTCACTTGCTACCACCTAATGACATGATCAGCTTGTATAATTATCTGCTCAGAGTAAAAATATTTCTTAATGTTGTTGATAGAAAAAATGCATTCTTACTCTTTAAAAGTCAATTCTGTTTCTAATAATGGCATATGAAGAATCTTCCTAAGCACTCAACTGCAATTACTATGAAATTCACAACCTCAAAAATATACAAGAAACAGCGTCTCCTCTGAAAGTGAAAAACGAGAAACAGAAATTGCAAAATTGGAATGAAATAGAAAATTCAAACACCTGCTCCTCAAGCTATCGGTCTCATCATCTTGGAACGCAAAGGGGCAAGATAAGTCTTCATCTTCAATTTCATAAGTATAAGAACGTCTGCTGGAACTTCTAGAGCCCATAACCTGTGGTGAGCCACTGTGCATGATCTTTGATCCCAATGATGATTCACTGTCTTCTCTCTCAGATTTGCCCACCTAAAAATGAGAATATCTACTTTATCAGAATAAACATCACATTAAAAAAAGAACAGCCACGGAAAACAGCAGAATCTTTCACGAGTCAAGTCATTGCTGCAACATAAATTCCATATCACCCATTCAATAAATTCGGTATACAAGACTAGAACAATGGGTTATAACTAAAAATGACAAAACAAGAATAAAGGATATATTTAAAAAGTAAGTATAAAATTTACCACAGCAACTGAGCAAAAAGGCCTTAACTTTGTATTATGAATATGCAGCATGGACTATAAATAAAGAAAAATGAGGGCCAATGTAAATTACTCAATCCAGTAGGACAGAAAACCTCAAAAAACTCTTAATTATGTCCTATTTATTACGATCTTCTTCACGTGATTAGAAGTGGAGACAAAAAATCGATGAAAAGTAAAATCGTAACAAAAAACAACACAAAGGAAATATAAATGTACCGAAGCAACTGAGCAGGAAAGCCTTGACTTTGTATTAGGAAAATGCAGCATGGACTACAAAGAAAGAAAAATAAGTGCCAAGGTAAATAACTCCATCTAATTCAACAAACAACATCAACAACTTTTAAGCTACAATCTTCTAAGAATGAAAAAACAAATTTTACCTTCTTGCCTGGATTTACTTGGAGAGCTGTGTGAAATTCAGAAGTCCTTGATCCTTGAGAAATTGACAAGTTCGTAGACAAAAGCCTAGAATTACCAGATAATGTGCGAACAGGGTTTCTACTCTTAGAGGTGTGAGGAGGCAGAGAGGCTCTATTTTCAGCAGCCCAAGTTTGAGGGCTCCTTGCACTAGAACATGGTGGAATGCTAACAGGAGCGCTCTCGGTTCGTACAAGAACTGACATGCTATCATTATCATTCTGCAGAAGACGACTTCGCATAGGCGGCGATGGGGAAGGCGAAGCGAAATGGTCGATGCTATGGCACCTCCTAGGAAGTGGGGGGGCACCAGAATTCAGTGGCGAACAGCGATAATTGGCATTATACACCATAGGGGATTGCGACGGTGAGCGAAGCAGAAGTTTGTTGAGAGCCCCACTCCAGCTATGGCATCTTCCAAAGCCACCGTTTTTATAACCAGGGGATGATGGCGCCGATGGGTTTCCACTCGAAGCCACGTCACCCTGAGAACTCTTCTCAGAGGCAGCAGGGCTCCGAACATAGTTTGAAATTATGTGTGTAGGGCTTGCTGACATGCAGATACTTTCATTGCCTGCTCTACTTCCTGCTGCAAATGGGGCAGGCAAATATGACACGGAGAGGGAAAACTTACCGCGGGGGATCTCCACGGGGACAAAGTTGTAGCGATGCATCTTCCCACGTGGCAGGGGCTCTGGATAAGCAGATATCCTGTATGCCAGCCGCATTGGTTTCCGGTGAGCAGGCAGCAGCCTTGCCAAGGAATACACAGAGCGCAGCAGTATCATTGTTCTCTTTAACACAGTTGGCGGTTCCATGTCAGCAGCGCAGGATGACTTGGAGCGGGAGGACGAAGGAACGTGCGAATAATTCACGGCCCATCTCTCCAGTACCAGGCTGCCAGCCGCTGAAGTGGAAGGCATGCCCTCGCCGGCCAAGATGATGTCCACGTACATAGGTTCCGTGGTCGGGGTTCGATTCCAGGGCTCTATACCGGGAATGGCATTCTCGTCTAAACCTAGCATCAAATTGAAACAGGAGGGTTTTCCCTTCGACAACGACGAAGAGACGGCCGAAATCCTCGACTCCAATATTATATGCAAGCAGTTGGTAAAGAACTTCACTACAATCTGTTCAATCTTCGCCGACTCTGCCATTGTAAGAGCGGCGGGACACGAACCTGCAAACTCTCGCAAAAAGCAAACACGCTTAGAAAACCCCAAACCCTTAAGGGAATTTCAACAGACTTTGCCACTGACTGAACAACGAACGCCGCAATAACCAGCCCTATATCGGCCCTGCGGCCCACTCTGCAGGAATCGAACCTGCAACCAGTCACCGCAGCAAAAATAAATAAACGCTGCGAGCCGATCCCACCCCATAACTTGACAAAGCTAATTTTTCCACAGGTGAGTTCTGTCAGATCGTGGTAGGGTTTAACTCGCATAGAATAAATAAATAAGACAGAAAAAGCTAGCAGAGCCACGAAAATATAAAATAAAAAGACGTTAGAGAACAAAACTCATAACTGCGGAGAATACTTTTTAGTTCTTCTTACAGTTCCAGATTCGGATTTCGGAGATTCTGAAGTGGACACGTGTAATATTGTATGCTCAGTATATCTCAGTGCAAAGACCTAGAAAGCGATGATGTGTCACAGTTGGACAGCCAGCTCGGTCAGTGGTTGAAGTCAAATCCTTAACAACTTACTGGCGGTATACTTTAAATAAAGATTTTGCTTTTGATCGGATGGAAATTAACATGGACGGTTTACCGATTTTGTTTATTTTTAGCAGACCCAATATTCAAAATGCCCCACTTAGAAGAATTTTACAAAAAAAAATCCAATAAAATAGAAAAATAATCAAATAGAAACCTATTAAATCACCTCTGCAGATACAACTAATAATTATATCTAGTTTCAAAATAATATTTTAAAAAATTCATTAATTCTTTGGATCTTATATAATTCATTAAAAAATATTCACTTAATTTGTTGATGTCATTTTATTAGTTTGAATTCTTTAATTTAATTGGTTGATGTTATTTTATTAGTTTAAATTTTTTTAGTTTGTTAAGTAATGTGAATTTTAAGATGATTTGTATATATGTAGTTTGAGTAGTTATGATTAGGGGTATCTAAGTTGTTAAAATCATTTAAGGATGGCACTTAGCTTGGACTACAATAGCATTTAGCCTGGGCTACATTAGCTCTTAGCATGGCTGGATTTTTACCCACGGGTTTTCAAACTAATGACTTTTTCACTGTAGAATGTCTTAAGAGAATGCCCTATCAAGTCCCATCACCAACTCCGGCCTTTGGAGTTTTGGTGTTTGGAATCGATTTGCAAGTAGTCCCACTCGTGTTCAAGAGGCATCACCCATATGCCCGTAGTGCAGGAGGATACAAGCAATATGAATGCAAGTCCCATCACCAACTCCGGCCGTAGTGTAGGAGGATACAAGCAATATGAATGCAAGTCCATCACCAAGTCCGGCCTCTGGAGTTTTGGTGTTTGGAATCGATTTTCAAATAGTCCCGCCTATCATTGTCTATTATACGCCCCATAAGCTTATTTGATTGAATTATTATTAAAA
>APFE030996659.1:59059-82375 GCA_000404065.3 Pinus taeda
AAATTAATTAAAATAATTATTAAGTAAAAAATAATATGGTATAGTTTTTTTTCATTAGAATTAGAAGATACAATTTCAAGTAAGATTGTGATTTTGTGTTGTTTAAAACACATTTTCAAATTCATAAATAGATTTAGTACCTTAAAAAACCGCTTGGGCACTTGAATTCAATAGATTAAACTACTTAAACTCAAATTTTTAAAAATCTCTACTAAATTTTGATTTAAAATAACAAGAAAAATAAATTCATTTTATCTATAAGTTAGACTAGGCCTTATTAAAAAGATCTAGATGTTTAAACTACATCTTTTAATATTGTTGAATCAATTCTTACTTTAACATGATTTTTATTTTTTATTTTTAAAAATAAAAAATTTGGAAATAATTAAAAACAAAGTGTAAAAAAATGTGTTTATGGTTATTGAAATAATTAGTTTGACCATGAAGATTAGTCGGCTTTAATTCCTCTCCATATCACCAGTGATCATTTTGGATGAATGATTTCTACTCTTCACTAGTTCCATGAGTTATTCCTATGTCATCTTGGTATTTTGGTTTATGTCTATTCCCAATATTCTTGTAATTTTTTATCTATCTTCATAAGGTAATCAGTTGTGTATAGCGATAATTATAAGCATATATGATTTTGTTGTTTGAGTGATCACTCAACATGTATATCTAGTCATGATAGGGAAGCTTCTTTTGCTAGTATGTCAGTGATTTTTTGGGTTTATGATGTCAGCATATTTTGATTGTGTGAACAAAGTCTACATAGTGCTCCAAACATCATCAATTGTAATTCTATGATTTAGTTGTGTATAGCAATAATTATAAGCATCTATGGTTTTATTGTTTGATTGATCACTCCTCATGTATATATGGTCAAGATAGGGAAGCTTCTTTTGCTAGTATGTCAGTAGTTTTTTGGGTTTATGATGTCAGCGGATTTCGATTGTGTGGACAAGGTCTACATAGTGCTTCAAACATCATCAGTTGTAATTTTGCTTTATTTTGAATATCAATAGAAATCATAAACGGATATTACAAAAAAATAAAAATAAAAAACATGAGCAATTACATGTACTATCCATATTTATGAGGAAAATTATTAACCAAATGTAAAGCTAATTTATTTTGTCAGACAATACCCAAAAAAAAAACATGAGCAATTACGTGTACTGTCCATATTTATGAAGGAAATTATTAACCAAATTTAAAGCTATTTTTATTTTGTATGGTTTTTTAAATATATTATTATTAAATTATTACTATATTATTATTATCCATTTTAAGGTTAACATGCGAAGCAAACACCAAATTGGTGACATGTATTATCTATATTTTTTTTTTTTTTTTTTTTTTTTATGAAGGAAAATTATTAACCAAATTAAAGCTAATTTTATTTGTATCGTTATTTTTAAATATATTATAAATTAAATTAATATTATTATTATTATCCAATTTTAAGGTCACAAACAAACCAAACACCTTGCACATGAGTGCATGGCTTGCTCGGTGGGGACTGTCGACTGCTTCGCGCACCACCCGAGTTCGATTCCCGTTGATGTGGTGTTGCGCGCTCTGCAGCTATTTCCGAATTAATATATGATTAATGTGTCGTGAATGATGAAATGATATGTAACATTTGTACTATGGGCCTTATAATAAAGATTCTTCCAGGGGACTTAGCCCCCTCTTAAAAAAAAAAAACAAAACAAAACAAAACAACTAAACACCAAATTAATGTAAGAGGCTCCCTTGTTATGAGACAAAAGACCCACCTCCACCCAACAATTTCACTACTAAATCTAAGAAAACATACATACTTTTACTCATTTTAATTGTAACTTTTTAAAAAACACATAAACTCTTAATCATAATATATGAAAATTTTAAAAAAATTCTTTTAAATATTATTTTAAAAAATCTAAAGTAATGAAATTTAAAAAATATTAATAATAAATTTATAATTAATTATTATTGGACTATGGAGATTTTATACGAGGTTGGGATTCATTAGTATTTGCTTTAATTTTTATTTTTTTTAATATAATGTTTCATATCTTATGATGTTTTTCATAATTGATATTAATAAAAAATATGGCTTTCAATAATTATTGCGTTGGTGTGGGTGGTGGTAAATTGATATGAATGTTGAACATTGAAGTGTGTGACTCTAGCTATTACTCATTTCTAAACGTTTGACCATCCTAAAACATGTGGCGTGATTAGGGGTACAGGTTACACAAAGATGATAAAGTGTTTTTTTTATTTGTATTAATCATAGCATCACGTGATGTATTATATCTAATTATTGTAGGCTTACGGCAAGTGGAGTATAAAGCTTTTGCATCATATTCTCCGTGTTGCAAATTTTTTTTATATTATAATTTATGAGAGAATATTAATATAGTTAAAAAAGATGTTAAGATATTTGGATATATAAGAAATAGTTAAGTATAACTTGGTTTAGTATAGAGAAGTAAAGTGTGTGTTTTTTTATTATGTATTTTTGTAACTTATAATCTGATGGTCACGATATGTTCTAAACATGAAGTGATTTGATGGTTCATTATTTCTTCAGTATTATCGACACTTGATCCGTGGCTTAACACCCGATTAGTCCATGATCTCTATTTAAAAAATGTGGAGGGTCATTATAAGGTGATCGTTCATGAGAGAAGCTTATGTAAATTTTCATTCTTTATTAATAAATTGTCTGAAGTGGCCCTGTTGGCTCAGGCCGTGGATTGTTTCCCTCTTTGAGGGTTTCAACCACGTCAAGAACACTGGTGTATTGATCTGTGATCTGTTTGTAAGCGGTGTCCTTTAGTGTTCTATCTGAGGAACTTACCCTGTAAATTCCTACAAAGGATCGAAAATAACCAGTTTAAATTTATTTTATTCTGGATCTTTCCCTTTAAATAAGGGACATTCCACATGAATACCATAGGTTCTCAATTCCATGGGTAAATACCATGAACCATTTTTATTTTTATTATCATGGGTTATTTTTATTTTTTTTATTTTCACTGACTTAAAATGGTTTACATTATATTTAATCTTTTCAAATTTTAATTTTTATAATTTTAAAATTTTATTTTAATTTTTATTTTTATGTAATTTAACTTAGTCAAAATATTAAACATTACATTACATTACAACATCGTTGTCATAGTAGAGGCATTACATTAATCTTTTTATTTTATTTTATTTTTTTTGTATTCAGACTTCTCTAATCATAATAAATTAAGCAAAGTCTTTTGGTAGAAATCACAAATTAAGCAAAGTCTTTTGGTAGAAATCGCATAAGAGAAATTTGTGGCCGACCCGTTTCGAACCAACAAGTGTGATTCATAATATACTAAGTCTTTCAATAGAAATCACATATGAGAAATTTTTGGCCAAGGCATTTCGAACCAACAAGTGTGGTTCATCATGAGAACCAGAGGCTTAAATATAGAACAATGTAGAGACCAAAATTTCAAGTAACAACTATATTTGAACAATAATATTTAAATTATGATATTAATTTACTAATATATTAAAAACAAATATTATTAAGTAACGACTATATTAAACTACTAGTTTTTGAAAAATATTATTTAAATTATGAAATTTGTTTATTAATTTACTAAAAACAAATAATTAATGAGTAACGACTATATAAATGGCTAGTTTTTTTGAAAACATAATAATTTAAATTAAATTTAATTAAAATTCAAATATTAAAAAAATAACATAAAAATCAAAAGTCAAACTTGAAACAAAGAGGGAAGTCAAAAAATTTATAAAAAGGAGTCAGAGACAAGATCATTTAATAAATAAAATAGTTAAAGGAAAATAAATAAATAAAAAAAAAAATATACACAAGCAAAATATATATATATATTATATATATATATATAATATATATCAAAGAAAATAATCCAAATAAATAAAATGGGGTCACAATAAAATATGGGGTTGAGGCCCACTAAACAAGTAATAAAAATACTAAAAGGAGTTAAACATGAATAGGGTGATAAAATACTTAAGAAAACATGAAGGGACAAGAAAATAAACTCTAATGAAGAATAAATCAACAACAAATGCTATAAAAAGGACATCAATACCTAAATAGATAAACAAACAAACAAAATAAATCCCAAAAAGAAACCTAAAAAACTAGGAAGACACGACAAGGACTCAACTTCTATTAATATTTCAATCATCGTCTCTATTCAAATTATTGGGTCTTTTTTCAATTTCTAGGGTCTCCCTCAATTTACAATGATGGAAATGACTAACCCTAGCAACGACTTGAGCCTCCTCAATGCATATGTGATGCTTAGATTTATTTGCATGCTCTACCAAAGCAAAGGAGCAGGTCTTGCCATGCTTGATGTCAGCGGCATGCTCACGAATCCTTTTATTAATCGATCAACCAGTCTCACCAGTGTAGGGAGTCCCACAAGAGCATGGGATAACGTAAACACCCTTCATATTCTTGGGGTCCACTGGGGTTCTTATAGATCTAAGGGAGCTCTGGATGGTATTTAAAGGCCTAAAGGTTGAAACCACCTTATGCTTCCTTAGGATCCTCGCAATCTTGTCAGTGGTCCCTTGGATAAAAGGAAGATGAACACTATAAAATCGATCCTTGGTATCTTTCACAGCACTAGGATCTTTTTCAGCTCTTAAGAAAGCCTTAGTACGTTGGTGTCTACTATACCCATTATTAAATAAAACACTTAGGAGATGTGTTTTCTCTTCATTGAGATGGTTGTCATCAGAGACTCTTAAAGCTCTAGTCATTAAGGCGTTGGCCAAAAATTTCTCTTATATGATTTCTACCAAAAGACTTTACTTAATTTTTTTTATAATATATATTATTTCAGCTTTACTTAATTTGATTTAATCAAACATTATATTACAACATCTCTACCATACTTAAAGCATTACATTAATATTTTTATTTAATTTTATTTTTTAGATTTTATTTTATTTTTATTTTTACGTATACATCACAACATCGCTACCATACTAAGAGCGTCTCTTAGTGCAAATATAGAATTTTTATTTTTTTGAGTTGTGGAAATAGTTTTTTATTAAGAAATAATGACATGCAGATATCTAATTGTCAAAAGTATTTTTGCATTTTGGAATTGTGAATGGTCTAGGTTATGCTAACTGACGTAAAAATATTTTAAAACTAAATTATTTATCATTAAAAATGTAAATAAAAAATTGTATGGATCATTAGATATCAATGTAGCTTAAATATTAGAAGTTTTTGTTTTATTTCGGTCTTTTTTTGTGAATCTTGTTTGAAATCCAGTAAGGATTTTATGGAATCATAAGTTTTAGTTGTATAATTGGCATGGTTCGAATGCCTTAAGGTTTTTCACATCATTAAACCTTTTTATGTATTCAAAAACACATTTTAAATAACTAAAATTCAGGATCTCGCAAAAAATTATACATTAAAGCGAAAAAGGAAAAAATGTCACTTAAACTGCACCATCCAATATCCACAATTATTAAATATGTCTCTAATTAATATTAATAAATATTTTTTTTTGTATTTAAACAATATTTGAACAAGGTATCAATATTGTCACTGTTACATAAGTATTAGAGGGTGAAATGAAGTATTCTAAATATTTTTATTAATAATTGCTGAGACCATATTGACTTGTTTATTATAAAGATACAAGCCATTTTTTTAACAATGATTTCCAAAAGATTTTGTGCACATTAAAATTATCAATAATACTTTCATATGTAATGAATAAGTATATGTGTATGTGCACACGCACGCGTGTGTGCTAGTGACCACCATATATTTAAGAGTACCAAAGGTTGATTTTGGAGGAAACATCTAATGGAGTGATGCTTGGTGGAATAGTCCTCAGATCCATTAGAACACAAGAAGATCTTTACTACATTAAAGGAAATAATATCCTCTCGGGAAAATGATAGAGTTGATGAAAGCTCATATCTAGTTTATCCCTCATATTGAAATGAAGAATCCTAATAAATTCACCAATTTGGATCTCTTAAGTTCGAAGCTAGCCCTATGAAGGATTCTCTTGGTGCTATAAGGTTTGGAAGCTTCCATATTACCTTAATCTAAATTGAAATAAACTTAGTAGGTCATATCACAATGGGTAAGGGGCTTTGTCGCGAAATACAAGCTTGCTTAATGATCAAGGATGGAAGTATTGACTCTTGATTAAAAGCTTTTATAAAAAATGTGGATGATAGTCAAGAGGTAGGGAACACATTGAATGCAGCATTCAATTGTAGCTTAGGCCAACTTTCAACACATAAGTGTGAAGGTAAATAGTCTAATAAAAAATGAAATTGCATACAAGAAGGTGTAGAATTTCAAAAACAATATGTTAGAGGAATATATGTGGTAATCCCCACTACTGTAATAGGAAATGGGTAGTGGGAACAAATTATTAAGCCATAAATTCACTCGTGTGGGAAAACTAGGATTAAAGGGTGAAGTCATGAGTATAGGAGAAATCTCTTAAAAGTCCCACTCAAGGAAAAAAAAAAAGAAAAGAAATGTATAAGAATGAGGAAGTAAGACCAAATTTAGTATTGGTGGAGGATATAGTTTTGGAGGTGGAAAGAAAAAATCTTAACGATAAGTTTTTTTTGTAAATAGAGCCCCACGTAATCTTAGATACCATTGTTGGATTACACCTTTTTTTGTCATTTCTTGGAAAGAGGATGGATAGCCTTTCCTTTATGAGTATTGGAGGACTTAGTAATGATAGAAAAAAATGGAATTAGAGTTTGATAATTGTATGTCTAAAAAATGTGACGTGTTCTAATCTAAGAGGGAAGTATAGTTAGATTTTAGACAATGTTCAGATTTTGTTTTATTGTGCTAGATGTCATCTTTGTGGACAACGTATGGAGGATTGCTTAATGAAATTCTTAAAATTTGAATGGGAAAAAGAAAATTGAGCCATTAAGGATGGAGGAGGATAAAATTGATTTTGGGAAATGGAATTCATCTACTAGAGTTTCCTCTAAGGAAGGGAAAAAGGACATTCCAGCAATATGCATGAAGGAATTAGTCAATAAACCTCTTAATCCTCAAGACAGTCTAAACCAATTGAAGTCATCATAAGAGAGCCTAGGATAGTGGCAAAGATCTTGGTAAAATTTGTTGGAGGTTTGATGGTATGAAGGTGGTTGGTTGTGTAAGTGTTGGCATTGATGTCAAAAAAGGCTCAGCTTGATGATGGGGCTCCATGCCTTGGTGGTTGTGATTCCATCTAGGTAGAGACTTTGGAGCCATATTTTGAGGTAGAATATGGGCGTAGTGGCTAATCAGAGTCCTTTCATTGGAAATTTCTCTGGAAGAGCTTTCCAACAGTATGCAGAAGTCCAGAAATAGACTTGTGGTTCAAGAGATATGGTTAGTTGAAGTTCAAGATGATTCAAGCCTTGTGCAGGTAGGAATATCAAAGCTCGAAGGTCCCAGAATATCGATGATCAGGGGATTCAAGGCTCAATGCATACGTCTCGACAAAGCGTAATTGCAGGTCCCAATGAATCACATATCAGAGGTCTCAGCGAATCGCAATTGGCAATTGGAGGTTCCAAGTTGCAGCACAACAACGTATGCATTTCGTCGATTAGCGACTTGCAATATGAGCAGTTGGAGGTCCTGACATATCAGAGATCAGAGGTCCTGAATATCAAAACTCCCGCAAATCATGGATTTGAGCCTCTAGTGTTAAATCATCGGGAGAACTGAAAAGAGAAACTATAAAGGAATTCATTGCAAAACCAAGGTGAGCGAGGTAGTTTCTCTATCTTCTAAGAAAGACACATGGTAGCATCTGATTGGGTCCAATAAGGATAGAAGGCAACATCGAAGGAGCTCTAATGAGGACAAGTGGCAAGATCTGATTGGTTTTGATAAGGGACATGTGGTCGCTTGCGTCAACATGATGTCACATTATGGAGGGAAATGTGGCAGGATGTTTCAGTGTTTATGGATGGCCTAATGGGCCATGTCTGAGTGACACATGTCACTGGTTAGAATATTGCACATGACATGGGATGACGTCATTTTAGCAATCGGGGTTCAGAGATTTGCAATGGTTGGCTCATGTGCCACCATGAAATTTTGTCGGGATGCAGGATAGGAGGTGGTCACAAAGGCTTAAGGGAACCAAGGGCCAAGGCGTAATAGACGGTGCTTATTGCCTATTGGCAATCAGCGATTAGTGATCCTTGGTGGTTCGCATCAGTGCAACAAACAAAAAAAGTTCGATAAAGGGCATCCATTTGTATTTAGCGTCGATTTCATGAAACACACGTGAAACCATGTGTAAAGGGTTAACGAAGAAAATATAGCCCTTGTCGAGGGTCTAGAGACCTTAGCGCCTTGATGAGCCCTCGGTTGTATGAAGAAAAAAGCAAAAAAGGAGCTTATACATAAGGGGCCAAGGACTATCGAAGTTCATTGTTTTGTATGGATTTTATGTGTAAAAGCGCCAATTTGAAAAAAGCCCCGATAGTGTTATGCAGTGTAAATCCATCGATAGAACAACAGTACATAGCTGTATTAAAGATGTATGAATCAACAGTTCTGGTCTTGAATTCAGAACAAAGACTCCATGAAGATGTACAAGTATATCTCTGCAAACCATAAATAAGCTTGGGGAGCCTCTGTGAAATATGTAAGGGGGACTGAGAGTTAATACACAACATGGAGAATCAGTTGTATGACAGAGAAGTGATCGTCGCCCATCCTCATGAGTTTAATGCAATGATTGAACTGGAGTTAGCGTAAATGAGCAAAAAGAATAGGGTTTCTTGTGCGGGAAAAATTCATGATGACAGTGACTATATCGAGCCAAGAGTAGCACATGAACAAAATTGTGAACCTCCATTGAGCTAATGGGGTGCAGGTTCATACTTGCGAGAAAGCAGAGTAGTGAGTTGTGTATTGGAGAAGAGTGTTGCAAGGGTAGTGATGTGGTGAAATAGTGGAGAGCCCTGAGGAGAGAAATGAGAGAAAGCAGAGCATAGAGCAAGTGTTGTAGTGGGAAACAAGAGGAAAACTGCTAAACGTGTTCAGAAAGCATTGTGTAGAAGTTGAATATGCAGATAGCCATTAAGTTGGTATTTTACTTGTAATTTGTATGCCTTTGTTTTAAGTATGAAAATTGTATGAAATAGTAAAACAGTGGTAGTGATAGGTTAGTGCTTGACCACTTAGGAGGTTGGTGCCTCTAGGCAAGTTGGTGCTTAAATGACATCATAAAACAAACAACAAATTGGTTGTTTTTTCCCTCTAGGTTTCCACGTGAAAACACTGTGTCAAATGTATGTTGATCATGAGATTGTTGTTTGAGTATGTGTTCTAGAAGTTTATATATTTACTGCTTCATGAATGAATGCTTTCACATATGAAAGAACATAAGAAGGAACTATAAGCATAGTAACAAAATAATTAAGAGTTTCTTAAATTATTGATTCACCTGCCCCCCTCTCAGCAATTCCTTAATTCCAACAATTGGTATCAGAGTTGGTTCCTTCAGTAACAGTTTAACCATTGGAAGACAGATTCTTAAGGAATTATGAATAGGCAAGATAGTCAAGTTTACTCAAGAAGGGTACCGATATTTGATGGATCTAGTTATGCCTTTTGGAAAGTAAGGATGGAGGCATATCTTATGTCCCTGGAGGTAGATGTTTGGACCTCAGTACTAGTAAATTACAATGTCCCAAATATTCCCCCTACAGATGTAGATGGGAAGAAACTATATCTAAGCAATGGTAAAGCCAAGCATGCCATCCTTGTTGGTCTCAGTCAGTCAGAACTTGTGAAGGTTATGTAGTGTAAGTCTGCTTATAAGATGTGGGAGAAGCTTAACCAGTGTCATGAAGGAGATGACAAAGTGAAGCAAGCAAAACTTTAGACCTTCAAAATGAGTTTTGAAATCTTGAAGATGAATGAGAATGAAATCATATTTGAGTACTTCCTCAGAGTTGATAAAGTAATTAATACGATTAGAGGACTTGGTGAGGAAGTCAAGGAAGAGTTGATCATTCAAACGGTATTAAGATCTCTACCCATGAGATTTAATGCCAAAATATCAGCTATAGAGGAAATGGTCAACCTAAAGGATCTCAATATGGATCAGCTACATGGTACTCTCACAGCCTATTGTCGAGCAGTAAAAAGGGTCCTTTTCACCTCTATTTACCCTACATTAACTTATCAATCCAGGAACGATTTGTTATCTCAAAGAGTGTACTCAGTTTGAGGCGGTCATTTGTCAGAGTAATGCTAGTAGTATAGTGCTCTAAATACGAGAGTAAACGGATGCTTGAAATAAGATCTACTTATAGAAAAGAACCTTAAGACTCAAATCATGCACTCGGAAAACTATAGCAATTTATCAGTCAAGGGTACAGTAACAGTAATTCATCCCTCTGTAAACTAATGTAATTAAAGATAGTCAAGGAAAATATCATCAATCTGGGAGCTAGACAACAAATGTCAATGCTCACTACAGTCTCAGATCGTTCTGCACATCAAAGCAATGATAATACAAATAACAGGAAATGGAACAACAACTAGAAAATGGAACAACAACTAGTTCTTATAAGCAAGATTGAACAACAAAACCTTAGTCTACGGAAATAAATGCAACAATTGTATCCTACAGGAATCAGATAACAATCTTTACTCTAAAGATGAATCAGACAACAAACGGAAATAGAATGACAACTAATCAGAAATGAAATATAAAACAACAATTAGAGTCAAATATAAATGTACGATGAACCAAGATAAATAACACACACGACACGCTTAATATTAAAATAAACAGTAATCTGACTTCGATACAACAAGTATCAATCTCAGTTATGAAGAATAACGATTGTAATTCGTAATGGAACAACAACGCCAATTGAACAACAATCATGATTAAGTGTAAACCATAGATGAAATATAGGAATACCAACTTCTGAATGTTACAACATGGTTACCCTGTAATTGAACAACAATAATATTCTGTAAGGAACAACAATGTTATATCAATGGTTAAAGGAACAACAATGTGTTACAAAGTCAGAATGAACAACACAACATTCCTGTCATAGAGAACAACATTACTCAGTTGAGCATAAACAAAATATAACAGAACCGTGATGTAAAATAGCAAAACACATCAGATTACTGAACAAAGCTAATAATGAAAACCACAAACAAATTAGAGATAATGGTACAAGAGCAAGTGTTACACCAAGGCCGGGTCCTTAGCCTCCAGGGACACACCGCTTGAGATTACTCCAGAATCAAAGATGGAACGACAACCAAATTTATATTAAAACATCAAAACAGAGTTACAGCGGATCACTTCTCAACGAGAGTCGATGATCAAAGTTTCGAATACAAAGAAGAATTACATAAAAATAACAATAAGTCATCCCCCGGGCTAGCAGTGCTGCCCCTTCTTATAATAGTCAAGTAGAGATATCAATGATGCAAAATTAGTTAAGATAGTGATCCCTTAGGATCAATGGATCCTGAGGGATTCGCCAAACTGTTAATTCCCAGTTATCCATTTGTTCTCTTGCGCCGATTTGATATCTCCTTTTCCCTTTCCTGGCTGATACGCTCCAATTTGGATCGTCTTGTTTGCATGTGGTTTCAAGCTAGAGGGACAACAGTTAGCTTTGTCTTGTCTTTTCCTTTGGGACGACAATCTTCCATTTTCTCCTTTTCCTACATAAGAAAATGGAAATTATTAGTTGTTTTGCGTTGCATCTAAATCCCTTAGATTTTGTCATCATTTATTATTATCTACCTAGTTCATGATGCAAAGAGGTTATGAGTTTTAAAGAAAAGATGACAAAATAAACGATAAAAACATACCTTCTTCAGTACTCCACACACCCCCCTGCTTACGCTTTTTCATGCCCTCATGAAAACATTGTAGTTGACATGCAAGGCAGTAAGAGAGTAGGCCGGAGAAAGGATCTCATGGGGTGGTCTACAGCCATGATGCCTAGCTAGGTGTTCAAAAAGATGTCCTGTCTGACCCTCAAGCATCTGATACAAGGCTTGGTATCAAAGTGCAGGGTTCCAAATAACTGGACTGCGGAACCTACAGCCTAACCAAGATGGTCCTTCTCCCAAAATAAGATCACCATAAAGACTCAAGCGATCAACGGCTAACTTAAAGTTCTCATAATTAAATGGTTCCCTGAGTTGGATATTCGGATTAGAGGTCTGATATCGAAATTTAGCAGCTGCATTTTCTTCCCCTTCTTTTGGTGAGAAAAGTATCTTTGCTAGGTTCAAAGAAATGATGAGGACAAATGAAGTGTTAAATACTATTATGTATTCTCAATTTTGTAAGCATACATCTACTACTCAAACTAGATTACTATCTACATTGGATCCTAACAGAGGACAATTTCAATTAGCATTTCTTGAGCCAAACTTTCCAAGTCCAAGAACAACAAAAGGATTACAAGACTTCAACATTCTCTTTTGACACTAAAAAGATCCATCCCATAGATCATATTGATCTACAAAAATAAGCTGGTGAGATGAACTATTCTTCAATGAGAAGTTATGCCATGACAAATTCAAAGCCGCAAGATTCTTTAAATAATGTTTATTCTCAACTTAAGTTAGAAAATATGTCATCTTTAGCTAAGGACAGTAGAATAAAATATTTGGAAGATATTATAATTAAATTAGGATTAAATCCTAATGATGTAAATGCTGCTCACGAAATAATTAAGAATAGAAATGCAGGCATTCAAGAATTAAGGAAACAACTAAAATTGCCTACAATTGAGCATCCTCAAGCTTAGGAAGTAGGGAAATTAGAGAAGGAAAAATAGAATATGTTGTGTATGACTGTTGAGCAGAACATTCAAATTCAGAAAATGGAAGCATAATTGGAAAAATTACTGAAGGAGAGAGAGTAACAAGTTATTGCAGGAACTTCTACAAATGAAATAGGATCACCCAACCAAGATGCCATTGAACAACTTTCTAAATCTATGGGGGATCTATCACTGAGAAATGCTGAGATTGAGAAACTTAAGGCATCACTACAGTGGGAAGAAGAGAATAAACTCAAGGCAAATACTGCATATATTTTAGAGGTGCAAAAAGATTTAGAAATGACAAAAATCTTGAGAAATACATGGATGATTGAGCTAGTGCAAAGAACCTATCAGAAGCTAAGGAAAAGATCTGGCTAGACATAAATTCAACCATCTCAGATTTTTGGTCATCTACTGAGATCTTCCTTGAACAAGAAGAATTGGCGCATAAAGAAAAAGTAACCATTGTAGAGATCAAAGAGGAGCCAGATCATAGACCTGGAGAAGCAACAAGGATTATTAAGGTTTTGAACTCAAAAACTAGAGAAGAGATTGAAGACATGGGAATTGAAGATATGACAAATGCAATCCTTGAAGTGAGAAATGTGCTAACAAAGAGGAACTTGATGTTATAGTTAGAGAACAAAGTTCAGAGCCTAGAAGTTCAGATCAAAATATTTCATAGAAAGTTTTCTATTCTATAGCAAAAAGGACTCCTGTCATTGAGGGATTCTCATGACCAATTAATCCAGTAGGAAGATTATCAGTGAAAATTACATGAAATAGCAATAGATAGTTCAAAATTCGCTAAAGTGAAAGGAAACATCGATGGAAAAACTTTCCTCCAAGGCATAGAAAATAATTTGGTTATTTCATATAAAATTCACTACCTCTTTCTAACTAAGGCTACTTTTGAAAAGTACACTGAGGTAGATGAGGCATACAAGAAAGTAATTGAATATTGATTTCCAGATGATGAAAAATGGGATAAGTTCCCTGAACTTATCGAATGAATAGAAAGAAGGTTTAAATGAAGAATTTGAGCGAGCAACAACAACAAAATCAACATAAGCAAATTTAAAGGAAGCAATTACAAACTAGATCCTCAAATAGTGTGCGGATTCCAACAAACCAGTTCCATAATTTCTATTTTTAATTGTATTATCTAGAATTATCCAAATCACTTTGGATAAGATCTATTTTATTATAAAAGATTGTAATAGATTAGATATTTTTGAGAAGACTATAAATACTTTGTAATTTGAAGTAAGAAGGGCTGATACTTTGACAGAACCAACAACATTTTTGTATTTTGGAAATCTTGAAGATAATTAAAGGCTTCTGGCTTCAGTTTCTAGCAGTATTTATGTTCATGTGAGTCTCCTTTGTGTAATCATTTTTTTTATTCTTCATATATTTAAGGTAAAATAGAAGTAATAAGTAAGGCTAGGTTGAGTTTTAACCTCCCTGATAGCTCCTACAAAGTTATTATCATAATTGAGATTAGCTAATTAAACAATTTATTTAAATTAGTACCTCTACATGATTAAATTATTGCCTTATGTCATCGCTCAAATGTATAAGCGTTAGCTATAGAAATATTTCTATATGCCTCTGCTTTTTTTGATAATATAAATATTTAGGAAGGATATTTAATTATGGGATATCCTCTTTTTCATGTATCATAAACTTGAAAGGATTGCATGTTGTTATTACTGGAATCAACACTTTGAGAAATATTTAAGATACTGGGTTATGTACATGTTAACAATTCAATTAATTGATCATCCATTTAAAGTTTATCCTCATTTAGATTCTTTTGCACAGTTCATGAGCTTAGAACGATCTATAAAGAAACAACACCATGAATAGTAGAAACTGAGTATGGCATTCCCTTAAGGGGGAGGGGATTGTAACAACCATTTTTAAACCCTAAGTTTTGTAAACTGCAATTAAGATTTATAATGATGGGTTGGCCAACATGGATAACTTGATAAATTTGTGTGACGTAACATGCATTTTATTTATATATCACTAAAATTTGAAGAAGAGAGAAGCCAACATGGATCTCAATGCTCAAGAGGAAATTGTTAGGGGGAATTGGAAAGCTTCTTATCTTACACCGAATAAAATGTAAATCTCCCCTATTCCAAGAATTCAACTAAGTGGTTGAACTACCATTGCTAGAAATTATGAGAAAGAATGGGAGTAGTACAAGACTACTTTAGAGGTATGGGGAATGTACCCATCTGGCTCCTTTGAAATAGACCACGTAATCCAAGACAAGGGACCTCAAATTCTCATGGGAGGCAAGAGAGCGTGTTTGGACAATGGGGGAATGAGCAGGGGAGTGTGTGTAGTTCTAGATAGAGGGAAAGGATTTGTTGTTGGAGTGTTGTGTGTGTCAAGGACAAAGAAACAAACGTGTGTTTAAACCAGAGATAACCCGCGAGAAGAGAAATAGGAATAAACATTGGTGTTGATACTATGACTCTAAATAGAAGGTGACTAAGATCCCTTTCTGTCATAGTAACCTATATGGAGTTGTGGATTACCTGATTGTTTAATGAAGTCAATGTTGAGGTTTTGAGTCTATGCTAGAAGGATAAGAGAATTTTTGAGTAATTTTTTTGAACTAAGCACCAAAAGCACTAAGAAAGGGGAATTACTATGGAACTGTTGGATCAGAGAATGACCCCCTTTTGTGTTGTGTAGGCCTATTGTGGAAAGAATGTGACTTGACAACAAGCCATTACTTAGTGGTTGAAAGGTAGCATACTAATTTCTATGTGTGAATGATATTTTCTTCATGTTCTCTACCTTGTAATTAACCATGTTAAACCCTAAGTAAGTATCCCTCTTAAGGCATCAGACCTAGTTCAAGGGTCACCAACTGCAAGAAAACTATAGTGTTGCTAAGCCTGTGGTTGGGTTGAGAGTGACTCTCCCATATTTAGTTTCTAGAAAATCTTAAATGACGTAGATAAGTGAATCTATTTTTTTTGTTAATGAAATGATATTATTGTTCAATGTTTCGTGACTATCGCTATGCTCGGTTACTGAGTATGTATGATGAGATGGATCGATGTATAGTTGTGATTGGTTGATATATGTAATTTCTTATATGAACGAATTCTATATATATATTCATGCTAGTGAGGTATGTTACTTGCAATATATGTGAGATGTATGGTTTTGTGAAGTAGAATAAAAAAGTTGAGTTGGGACTTTAGTTGTGGGATGGAACAATTGTGTTGTATCTTGGTATGGTGATGAGAAGGCTTGGAGGTTTCCTTCATTGGAGACTTTGGAAGGGTGTGGAAAATTCTCTAGTTTGGATAATTTTGGAAGATACATTACATATATGTTGTTAAGGAGTCATGGGGTCCTTGTTTTCTCAAGAGATGAGCCAAAATAATAGCCTCACTATTTGTAAGATTATAGAGTTTGAAGTTTTAAGTTTGTAGTTTATAAGAGTAAGATGAATCTCACTCAGTTGGGTGAAGTGGTGGATTTGACCATAGGCCATCTCTTTGTATTCTTTTGTTAAGTAGCATGGTTGTGGGTATTCATTTTGGATGCCTCTTTAGGCCATTGAGCATTTTTGAACCTTCATAAGTCTTTTGGGAGTGTTTCTACCCTATTGGGATCAAAATTCAATCCTTGGATAAAGCTGTGGAATTTTATTGGAAGTTTGCAATCTTTAGATTTTTAGAGATTGACCATTAGATTTTGAGGGATTGAATTTAGAAATTTGGAGGTTAGGTGTTTTTAGCCTCATCCATTGGTCATATGGTTTGGTGGGTGCCGTGATTGAGAGCTTATCCATAAACGGGGATTAAGTATGTAGGTATGATAACTAGACTAGCCATAAGGCATTGCAAATATTCTTAATCCTCCTAGTGGATGATGGCTCAATTAATAATCATGGCATTTGATAGAGGTGTGTCAATTAGTTGAAATCTATCCTCCAGACTAGGAAAAGGGACAATGCTAGTTTCTCATTTCTTCCAATAATCATGTTCTTTGAGTGAGCCAATTATCCAAGGTCATTAGTCCCTAATTAACATACACCACTTGAATTTATTGTTATTATTATTATTATTATTATCTTTATGTTAGTTTTGTTCGTCACTTGAACTGACCAAACCTTGCAAAGTACATTCTAAGTTTCTTGCTGACATGTTGGCTCGATGACCAACTGACATATATGTGAGTTGATGGGAAGTGGGGGTTTATGCTAATTAATGATTTTTCCACCCGATTGGGTTCAAATAGAAGGAAAACAATATGTTTAACATGGGGACTTATATTTCCCATGTTGTTAGTTAATAGGGTTGATGTGGTTTGGTTGTGAACGCGACCCTACATGCCATGGTGTTAGTTGACATGGAATTTTACATGGTATCACTAAGGTAGAGGATTGCCATGTGTTAATGGTACATATGCTGATGTGGCTTTAAGAAGGGTAAATATTCTAATGACCATAACTTTGTGTACAAAGCTCGAATTTTGATGAAATTTATATTATTGGAAAGGTCTTGATGAGCTAAAGATGATGGTGATGTTAGAAAGGAGTTTTAAGGTGTTTTAAGGAAGTGTAATTATTATAACCCCACTTCTATATGATAACCTTGGAAGTTAGGCCTAGACACCCCATTTCCTTAAAAGGCCTCGAGGGGACTAGGTGTGACTATATTAGCAGGGAAATCATTGTGTGGAAGTGGGTCCCTTGTCCCACAAACAATGGGAGTCTCATACACTAATTTGATGTCTGACTTGATCATGTCGTTAAAATTAAATTATCATCATCATTATTATTATGTAATGACTATCTTCTTTTGTTACATTCATGCGAAATCAAAAATACATTCATACATCTTTAAAAACAAAACATGTTACCTAAAAAACTAACCAATTATAAAAATTTAAAATTAACACATTTAAACATAAACATTAACTAAAAATTTAATAATGTAAAATATTATAAAGATGAACGAACTTTGCTTCCATCAAGGGAGGTGAAGATATTGGGAGCTTATTGCCAATGAAATGATAATCCATATAAACAATACAACAATAAGGTCTTAAGATTTTAAATTCGGTGGGTTTTCAAGATCAATGTGTTTGGTTTTGAAGTGGTATAGTAGAACTATATGACAAATAAATATGAACAACACTCGTATCTCGAAACAAAAACGCCAACTATCTTTCTTTGTTTCTTCCACTCTGGTACAAAAGGAAAGAGAAATGGTTATTAATTTCTTGATGGACCAAATGATTATACCTAAATCAATTTGAAATATACAACTTACAATAAAAAAAAATCTTCCGAGAGACATAAATTCACTTATAACAATAAATAATAAGCATAATATGAAATAAAATATTATTAAATAATAATGTTTATTTATACACAATGCAATTGTAATTTCTGAGAGTTATATAATTTAAAACCATTTTGTTTATTAAAATAATTTTTCTACCACTCATATTTTTGTGGTAGAAAATTAACCTAGGTTTCCATTTTAGAATCTAATTAAATAATAGAAAAATGTAAAAAACATAGGTCAATAGATAGTCCTATGAGTTCTTTTATCGGCCATACGGAGACACTTATCTTGGTTTAACAATTGAATAGTTTTTTTGATACAATTTTCTATTTGCAATTTTCTTTTTCTATATCGAGTTTTATTGACAATATTATCATTTATTTATTTATTTATTTATTTATGGCAGAATAAGTCTACCTATTATGGTTGAAATTATCAATATATGTTTTTTTAAATTATTTTTTCTTTCTTAATAATGTTGAATAATACTTTAAGCTCATTTGTTTTCCTCGAGTTTAGACAAATGTTATTTTTTGGTTGATTATCGAATACACACATGATGTGTATATGCAAAATCCAACTTTCAATTATTTTATATAAATGAAATTGCGAATTTTTTCTTTGGAAAAAGAAGCATGTAACTAAATTATACATAAAATTATTGAAATTATTTCACTATCTAATTTGAGTAAGGATATAATTGAGCAATCATGAACTTACTAGAATAGAAAAACGATAGACTTTCATGAGCATCATAAAAGAAAATAAGAACAATTATGACAAACAACAAATAGGTTTGATTCCGCTTCCATTAAAGCACCGTGGAGAATACTGAGAAGTGAAATAGTTTATAGTTTAGCCAAGGTAACAATATTAGTACATCGTTGTTTTACATAGGAAGAAAACTTACTGGAATGATATTCCCTCATTTTGTGGTGATGTATACTGGAAGAGAACCAATCACAAATCTAGAAGTCTGAAGAACCAACAAAAGATTGAATCTATAAAGAAAGGTCTCAAGATTAAAAATTGTGTAAAGTCACATAAATCATATTTTTGGGTCTCAACCTAGATCAATGAGATTAAACATTGTGCAAAGTCACATAAATCAGATTTTTAGGACATGCAGGATTTCAAGCTCAATTGTCATGGTGGAAAGTAGGCCACCTTACCCATTTGTGCATTGCAAACTTTAATCAAACATATAAGAGATACATACTCACATAAGAGACACACACTCAACATGTATACCTTGCTAGTCACGGTGTTAAATATTCTTAATATTGCTCTCATCAAGATAATGGTACCTATGAGGTATAGAGTAGTTGGTTTGTGTGGGATTTAGTCCTTATCAGGTCACTGGTTCAAATCTCATGGGGAGAAGTTGACGTTGTCTCACACAATCATGGTAACATCTCAAATAAACTATAACATTTGTATAAGAAAAAATAGATCTTGAAATTGTCCTATGGCTTATCTAGACTTGATTGAATCTCACACAATCATGGTGACATCACAAATAAATTATAACATTTATATGACAAAAACTAAATCTTGGAATTTTCCCATGGCATATCTAGACATGATTGAATATCACACAATCATGATGACACATTTATGGTGACATCACAAATAAATTATAACATTTATATAAAATAAATAAATCTGATTGAATCTCACACAATCATAATAACAACATAAATAACATTTATATAACAAAAATCACATCTTAAATTAAAAATTAATCACTATTTTACTCAACAAAAGAAATAAGTAAACTTAATCTAAAAAGTGATGTCTATTTTACAAAAGGAACTTTAGCTAATTATATAAATCATTGTGGTAAGTTGAGAAGCCGAATTAAAATCAAAGGAAAAAAAAAGTAAATAAGAATGGTTAAATGTGAGTTCGTATCCAAAGGGAAATTTAAAATCTCATAATATTCATGATTAAAACTTTAACATTTGAAAGCAAGGAAGTGTAGGCATATAAGACTCGAATAGCCGTAAGTTATATTATATCTGAAATGATATTTGGAATCTTATAATATTTTTGAATAAAAAGTTTACTATTGGAAAACATGGAAGCATGTTCATTTAAGTTATTAAAAAAAAAAAAACTTAATAAAGTTAGACGTTTTAATAATATCGAATCGAATAAAAAGGTTATTATTGGAAAACATGGAAGTATGTTTATTTAATTTAGAAAAAGAAGAGAAAGACTTAATAAAATTAGAATTTCAAATTAGAAGTTTTAACTAGAGGAGTGGTGGAGCAGTAAGTCCCTGCTGGGAGTAGAACAAATTTCTAGGCTGGCAGCAGAACAAATGGGAGTTAGAGCTAGATAAGGCTAGAGTCAGAGGCAATTGATCTTATGCCTTTCTTTACAGTAACAGTCAGGTAAATATTGGTTAGGGTCATTTTGGCTAATAAGTATAAACTAAAAACAAAGCCCACTCCGAGCGAAGAGGAATTGGATAAACAGATGGCCATAGCTGAAGTGATGTTCCATAGAGTGTAGGTTGGTGTAGAAGGGCTTTTACAGTCAGGTAAGTATTGGTTAGGGTCATTTTGGCTAATAAGTATAAACTAAAAACAAAGCCCACTCCGGGCGAAGAGGAATTGGATAAACAGATGGCCATAGCTGAAGTGATGTTCCATAGAGTGTAGGTTGGTGTAGAAGGGATTTCTTGCCTCATCGGCTCCAGCTTTCGTCTCTGGATGCACCTACATAATGTTCCAGGAATGATAAGAAAATTTGTTGTTACAAGTTTTAGAACTTAAGTGGCCATTACGATAGAGCTACCTGTTACTTGATAGTCAGTCTTCTGGATTTTTGAGAGATTTGAAGACACAATGTCATTATAGACAAGATAGGAGAAACTGGATTGGGTGTTGTGAGCACTAAGATTCCTAATTCAGTAGCACTGCCGCTGTTACTGCTTTGAAATGTTCCCAAAGATTTAGGAGCAGGTGGTTTTTCAATAAGAAAAATCCCCTCTAGCATTTGGACAACTTTCCCCATAGGCGACCATTGTGAGGGTTGCTCTTGAATACACCAAAAGCTAAATTGAAGTGCCCACGTTACCTGATCAATATTAATATCTCTACCAAGCTTCTCGTCTGTAATGTTTAGAATTAATGATTTGAGGCTTTTGCGATCTGTGTTTTGTGTAGTGTTATTTTTTGGAGTTATCACATTTATGTTTGTTGGAATAGAAGTTTCGAACCAACCTCTGTGGTTCATCTTCAGGAATAGATCGAAGAATGAATAAGTCAGAACTCAATAGGGTTGATAAATAAGGTTAGGGTTGGTCTAAAAATGAATATTAGCTGACAAGTTTAATTAAGATTTGTTCATTTTTAATTTTGTTGTTAATTATATATTATTTTATTTTTATTTGTTGTATAATTATATATTTTTTTTTTTTTTTTTTTTTTTTTTTTTTTTTTTTTTTTTTTTTTTTTTTTTTTTTTTTTTTTAAGTTCTTAATTAAATGTCTAGTTTTAGGATTAGAAATTTATTAATTCATAACTAATACTAATTAGTGATTATAAACTAATTAATAATTATGTGTATTATTAATTATATGCTTATTTTGATTTTAAGTTATTTTTGAATGAATAACAATTAATACCTAGTGATTAATAATGATTAACACCCATAATTAATATTAATTAGTGATTATGAACTAATTAATAATTGTGTGTATTTGTTAGGCCCCTCTACTACTAGTGTAACCCCTTATTGTTATTAGTACAAACCCCTTATTATATTGATGTACCTAGGTAGTGCCCATATTGTTACTATTGTGCCCCATAGAAGCCCACTATTGTTATTATTGTGCCCTTACCTTGTTATTGTTATGTCGGCTCTGATTATATTATGACCCCTTAGGCTCCTATATATAGAAAGGAGGTCTTTTCATTTGTATCATCCAAGAATTGTTTATTTGTGTAATGTAAAGGAGGTTGCCCCCTCGAAGAGGCTGAATTATAAGGCATTTATCTATCTTTTCTATCTTTTTGTGAGCTGGTTTCATAACATTTGGTATCAGAGCTGTGGATTCTAGGGTTTCGTTGCTCTAAATAGGTCATCGTGGTATTTTCGCTATAACTATTTCACTACGAAGTTTCAGAAGCTAAGAAAAAAACCCATTTGAGACAAAATCGGTTTGAACCTTGGATCCAAATTTTAGATCCTGTCTCGCTATATTTTTGGAGATATAGTTTGAGGAAGTTAGGGTTTTTGCAGATCCCTGAATTACATTCCAAACAGCTGACCTGAGGAAAATCATCATAACTTTCTCTTTGAGCATCATAATGAAATTTTGTAAGAATTTACAGAAAGAGGATGTACTTTAGTTTCTTGTGTACATTTTTTAGATCCAAATATCGAAACAGTGACACGTGGCACTTCATACAAGTTTGCTCTTCTGAAAAGGTCAATAATCAGGTCATCGTGGGAGATTTGGCATAACTCTTCCTTGGAGAATCTAAATTCGACCAGATTGGTGGCATTGGAAAGAGGACACAGAGGGCTACCGCAGGTTGCGATTTCAGAACTGGAAGATCTGAAATTAAAAAGTTACAGTCGTTTCAAGATCGAGCTCCTAAAATCAAGAAAATGCGATATGAGGAAGTTTGATGGCAAGGATTTGGTAAATTGGATACTTCAGATGGAGCAATATTTTGATCTACATGTTGTACCACTGTTACAAAAGGTATGTATTGCATCTTCATATTTAGAACCAGATCAATTTTTATGGTATAAAGGGCTTTGTTCTCGTAAACAACTTGTTACGTGGTCAATTTTCACGGAGGAAATGATAGCACATTATGAGGATACAAAGAGCAACACCTTCTTTAGAGAAACACCACAACAATTGGAAAGAGTAAAAGGACTTTGTGACATAGTGGAAAGTAAAATTATGGCAACAAGGAAGTCTACCTCTAAGCTATAAAGATGGAAGTGTTGTTTCTCCTAGCCCTCCACAACCTACAAGGGTTACACCACAACAATTGGAAGAAAAAAGAGAAAAAGGGCGTTGTTACAATTGTGATAGCAAATGCACTAAAGGTCATAAGTGTGCTGAGAAGAAATTATT
>APFE030996661.1:5826-23555 GCA_000404065.3 Pinus taeda
GTCAGGCCAATGGGTTGTAATCCTCTCTTCTACTACTTCTATCAATAAAGCTATTTGAGTTTTCCTCCATATTCTTGTATATCTCTGAATCTTGTATTGATATATGCATTTGTATGGTTAATATATATCTGATCCAATATTGTTTATGATTATAGATCTCTAAGATTTGATAGTATTATGCTTCTTTGACTCTACAGGTGTTCTTTGAAGCGGGACAAGTGAGGAAGGAGTGGCAAAGATATGTCAAAGGGGAGAGGAAACAAGCAAGGAACCAAGCGAAAGACTGAGTTTGGTACTCTCTGCTTCTCTCTCATATATTTCTCATAAAGAAAAACACAAGTGAATTTAGTTTTTTTGTTTCTAAGATAGCTACCCATCTTAGTGGGACAAGCAGCTCTGAATGGACACTAGTTTTCCTGATTAAAAAATGGCGACTCCACTGGGGAGCGAATAATTTGTTTGCTTGTTTATATTTGTTTGCTTTATAAACTACAGATGGAGCCTAAAGTTAAGCCAGCTAGCCTTCGAACTGAATTTGCTATGCAAGGGCAAAGTAGATCAATGCTGCTTCAGTCCATCTCCGGTTTTTGTTTATAAACTGAACAACCAACTTGCAAACATCCTAAGTGCCGTGGTGGTAGCTCAAGTAACCTCATTAGATCAGCCCCTATGCTTTGTATTTACTAACTATCATTAGCTCAGACTAAATCCCTAAACTAAGCTGCAAACTGTGACCAAAAACCAACTTAAAGTCTCGTCCCTGTGCCATCACACTGTCTCCTTCTGACAGTCTGGATGCATCGCATCTCCCATGTGCAGTAGGTGAGATGCATCCCTGTTTCCCTGTGTTACAAGTGTGATGATTAGATAACACTATTTCTGCCTCCAGATTTTGGTTTTTTCTTCATTGTCTTCAGCTTTATTCAGGAGTTTTGCTGTCTGTGATCAGTATACCACTATTGAAACTCCCTTCCTTTGCATTATCAAGCCTCCATTGTACAAAGAATTGTGAATCTTTTTATGTATTTTTTGCCATTTATAGTTCTCATTTACAAAAAGTAGCTTAATCGAACTGTCATATTTTGACTTGGAAGTGTCGCAAGTGTTGTTTTCAGTCAAAGAAAATAATCCTACTCTTTTTGATAGTTGATTACACTGTTACTCTAGTAATTGATTTGAATTAATAGTATTTCAAGTGTCGAAAGCAGTTTTCAATTTGAAGTTGAAAGTGTTGCTCTTAGCCTTCCTTTCGTTTTTTAAATTTGAAATCTCAAAGTGTTGTCTTAGCCTTCCTTTCGTTTTTTGAATTTGAAATCGCAAAGTAGTTTTCCTTTTGTTTTTGAATTCAAAATCACAAAGTATCGTCTTAGTCTTCCTTTTGTTTTTTGAATTTGAAATCGCAAATTGTCGTCTGTCTTCCTTTCGTCTTTTGAAGAGAAAATTGTTAGTACTGTCATTTTGAAAGAAAATATAGTTCAAATTTGTACTTAACATTATTTTTGTCATTCACACATTAAGAAAGCGGAAAACAAATACATGCATGTGCATTTGCATTTAGATTGCTTGTTGATTTTGATTTAGGACAGTGCATCTAATGTGTGCTCTCTGCTCTATGTTGAAATAATTTTGCTTCTCTTTCCTTAGTAGCTAGGATTTTCATTTAAAAAAGAAGAGTAAACGGCTGTTTATCATCTTAGATTGCATATTTGGGAATTGTATATCTACATCACGTGGTGAACCTTAAAGGCAAACTTCTTAAGAAAGATCAACTGTAAAATAAATTCAGTGAACATAAAAACGCTTTGGAACCTAATGCACAACATTTAGAAGTCTAGGCTAGAGACGTATTCTGGTGTCGTAAAGCCTGGTAGCTATCTCTTTCATCGTAGGTTGGGTGATTCCTCCTCTTTGAGATGACAAGTGCCAGTACGGGCTTGTGCTCCCACGTACCGTCGAGTATATATTGGGAGACCACAATAGGCTATATCCTTTATCCTTAGGAAGCCGTGTCTGCCACCCTATCAATCGTAATGCATTGAACACAACATTTGGGAAGATTGACTGCCATACCGTAAAAAGTATTCTGTAGTTTTGCGATTGGTTTGGTAATTCCTCTGTCTAGATTTCCAGAGTAGTCCCTTTCGTTCCTTTTTAGACTCCTTAAAAGAAAAGGTCCATCTGAGCACTTGTCACTTCAGGCTCATTACAACTTGAAGGTGACTAGAGTCATCTTTAGCTTTTTCTCGACTCTTAAAAATTGAAAAAGCAAGTTGTGTCAAAGCATCATAAAATTTATTTTAATCGGAATAACATCCCTGTTCCCTCATTGATCTTAGTTTGAGAAAATGGAGTCCACCAACCAAGGATTTCCCCTTGGGGGAAATCCTAATCCTTTATCCTCTTGGGGAGATGTTGGTGCCCCTCATATGGCCACATTGTCCCTTCCAGGACTGACAATTGGCCTGTCAATATGGCTCTTCTCGACCTCTGTCGTTCAGAGCACCGTGATTCCTGAGCAATCAAATCAGCAACCAGATGATACTAGAGTTACCTCCCAACCTTCTACTTCATTTGTTTCTCCCTCTCCTTCTTCCTCTTCGCTCAGTGAAGCTGGTAAAGTTAAGGACCAAGTAACTGAGAAGAAGAAGAAAGGGAAGGTGAAGAAGAAGAAGAAGCTAATGGCAAAAAGGGGTAACCAAGCATCGTCTAGTGAAAATCCACACACTACACCATCCAAACCTAAATCTCCATGTGTCATTTACAAAGGAGACCACTATCATTGAGATTGTCCTTGTATCCCATGGATCTTAAGGGACTGGTCTCCCCGCTTGCACAATCTAGTGTCCTCAACCTCTAACGATCATGTTGAGAGTATGCCATCAACTAGTGAAAACGAAGTCACTGGACAAAAAGGAAGATCTAAAATTCCTTGTAGACTGTGCAAAGGTGATCACGCCATCCACTGTTGTCCCTTCCTAGACGAAGCTAAAAGAGTATTGGATAATTGTCCTACTTCATTGCTACAACTTCCTCCTGGATACAAGAAACTCTTGCTGAGTCCATCACTAGTTGAAAATCCGACTGACACACCTTTGTGGTCAGTCGAAGTATCTATCATTGAAGATAAACCCTCTGAGTCCGCCCTGGACCAAAGTCAACAGGTCGAGAAGGCAGTTGACCCAATCTTGTCTTCAGAGGATCCACCTTCAGATGATACCGTCACCAAGGAGAATGAGAACGACACCGTTCAAATTCTTTTTGTAAACACCGACTCCGATGAACACGGGGGAAATCTACCCGTTCCTTTAATGTAGGAAGGAAGTTCATCAGAGATTTATCTCGCCATTTATTCGGTCCCACCTCCAAGCAACCTAGTCATTTCCTTCGACTGGAATCTACTAGGCAGACCCTGCCTACCATGTAATGTACCATTTCGAATCATAGTACAAGCTTACAGAATGATCATGGTTGGTACTATCATAGATGAAGGGGCTTCTGTGAGTATCCTTTCCTCAACTACTTGGAAATCGCTTGGTTTGCCATTGCTTCTGCCTGAGATGCAAAATCTGACAGGCTTCGACAAAGGAACCAGTTGACCATTATGGATCCTTCCAAGTTTGCCTATAACTTTGAGAAGGAAAACTGTTCATCTAAATGTAATGGTAGCCCAAGGACCTTTAGATTACAATATACTCCTTGGGCGTGACTACATTTATAGCATGGGAGTTATTGTTTCCTCACTCTTTCGAGTGATGTGTTTTCCACATGAAGGCAGAGTGCTCCAGCTCGTAGACCAGCTTTCATTCCCTGGCTCACACATAGCTAATAGTCAAATTCCATCCCTAAATGGTCTTTTTGCATAAGGAATGTCTCATCAATCTCTAGTCTGTCCACCTGATGAGCGCGAGTGATTCGGTGATTGTGATTGAAACACAAGAGGCATGTGCCCTGGTCTGCTTCGGCAGGAAAACCCTAGTTATAAGGTAGGTTTCTGCGTAGGAATATGACTAGTCTGACACACCCATCCGTTTAGGAAAAATGGGATTAGACTGGAATAAGATTCGTCTGTGAGAAGGTGTGCCTTTCCCGATAGAGCCAAGGAAGTGTTTTTTTTGCAAATTGAAGGGTAACCTGGAAAATCTACTTCGTTATACCTGGGGGCATGCAAACCTTTTTGTATGAAAGTGAAAGTGACCATTTATTTTCTTAGTTTGTAGGTTCTTAACCCTTTAAACTTGTAGGATTGGTCGTTCCTAGCTTACATAATGAAAGGATCCGGAGAAAAGTTTCGAATGGGGCAAGCGCCCTAAAAAATGAACCTATTGATGAGACATCCTTATTATATGACTAACACGAGCAGTTTTAGGCGAAGTTCAAGCTCGTTAAAAAATAAACCTAGAAATGAGCATATGTTCCACCGAGTTTAAGCTAATTAAAAAATGAACCCACCTTCGGTAAATAACCATTGCGATTGCATTATCATCAGCTTTTGAGCCTTGGTCGTGTTCTTACCATCACCTCCACTCTTTTTTAGCTGATCATACGCCTCCATTTGATTGTTTACCCCTTTTGAGGAACAACTACGATGAGTGATTCTGTTAGCCATCTTCTTTACAATACCGTGATTTAAAAGTTCCAAGCCTCATGTGGAACCCGCTGCTTCCCGAAAATATCATTCGTTCCTCAAAAACCGAGTCTCCTTTAAGCTCTTTCATCTGACTCATAAAATATGAAAAGATTGCCAAGAAATTGGCCTCTCCAGCTCGTTAAAGCAATCGAAAGTGCTATCCCTCTAGATTTTAATCTTTTTGGACCTGAGGGATCATTACACAAAAATATCGAGCGCTTGTCTTGTTCGGCTCGTTAAAACTATCGAAAATTCATCCCTTTCGTATTATTTTATATTTTTCAGACTTAAGGGATTATATTACGAAAAAGGAATACTGGAGTTTCCTTTTCATCCCTTTTCAGACTCTCTAAAATTGAAAAAGTACTGAGTTATATTTGTCGTTAAACTCATTAAAACAATAGCGACAAACTTGTCCATGTAGGCAAGAGCGAGTTTCACTGTCACTAGGCTCGTTAAAACATAACGACGGGTTTGCTTGAAGGGAAAATTATAGAACACGCATATGTTATCCTCCTCAAGATTGACAAAAATAAAGAGGTACTGGTCAGAAATGGCTGGGGAAAAATTGGGAAGAAAACTTGAAGAAACTTTATTGGTAGCAGGTCGCTCTTGAACATGACACTTTCACTTCGTCACCATGATTGAGTCAGGTTTGGTTATTCCGTTTACCGGTCATATCACCATTGGTCCACCGTACCATCCATTTTTGGGGTTAACGCTACTAATCCATTTTAGTGTCGCCAATATGTTCAAGAGAAGTCGCTCAAAGAATTCATCGACCCAGCTTGTGTCTCATCCGCTGTAGTACCCTCACGCTTCATTCTTTCATGACCGCCACCCTGAAGCTTGTATCATCAGATCCTTTTCACCTCCACAAAATCATTTGCTCCATTCCATGTCGTAGATGTGGGATTCATTAATGCTCTCCTACGATGGGTCACTTCTTGTCGACATCAGCTCATTATCCAAGAAGTCGACCTAGGAACAACCCTTTTAGTACTTTGAAGCTTGCATGCCTCAATGGCAAGTTTCTCACTTCCAGCGACAGGTTTACATTAATGGCCTTCGACCGAAAGATTTTTTTTGGTGTTCAACATCAACTCATGTATTCACACAACATGAATTATACTGCAGTACCTTGAGGGTCATTATCATTATCGATGATTCCTCTCACGCTTGTTAACAACTTACATCATTGGCTGGTAATTAGGTGATGTCTTTCCATGTTCGATGCCATAACATCTTTTCACATCGATCAACTTGTACTTCAGGTGAATATTGAACGAGTTTTGTAGACCCCAGATCTAGTTTCATCCATCCGTTTGCGATATATTCAGGAAAATAAAAACATCAAATGTACAACATTGCTGCACATATAATCATCCAAGCCAAAGGATGATGGCTCTACCAGAATCATCAATCTGCCACACAGACGGTTGTTTGTCCTATGTACATGAAAATGAATTTATAAAGTTGAGCATGGGCATTCCCACCTCAGCTAGATCATGAAAATATTATGAAGATAATGTATTGTATTGTATCTTATTACAGGTCACCTTCCAGTTCGAAAAACCTTCGATCCTCATGGTAAAGCATTTCACCCGACATCTGAAGATTTACGACCTCATGCTTTAGGGGGCAACTGTTATAGACATATCTGGGCACTGCAGTACCAATCACATATGTCCATAAACCAAGGGCTTCTAAGTCCCTAAAATTGTTGTTTCATACCCTAAAGGAGCAAGGTCAGCTGATTACATCATCTCCCAGAAGTTCTCCCTGAAAAACTACTCATAATTGGTCAAAACTGGACCATATAGACTGCTCAGTGCTAAGGGTGTGATGCATCTCACCCGCCACATGCAAAAAGTGTGATGCATACTGAAAATCCCTTCTGTAGGGTGCGATGAGTAATAGAAGACAAATGGCAGAGGCAGTTGGCTAGGTGGAAACCTAGAGAATCTTCTAGAAACTTCCCATTTGACACTTGCCTCTCTGAATTCGCCCAGGGATGAGTAAGAGATCATGAATCTCCAAGTTGAACCAAGAACTATCAGAGAGAGGACACTAATCAAATCCCAGAAGTTGACTCACCCACTTGCAAACGTCTATATATGGATCCCTCATCCTAGAGATCCAGAGGCTGGAATCTTGTATTTTGTAAGGAAGTGTTGTTGGTTTCTCTATGAAACATTGTTGGGTGATCTAAGCTTTTCATGAGGTGAAGAGGGATTTCATGCTGGGAGGATGGCGTCGAGTCAGGCCAATGGGTTGTAATCCTCTCTTCTACTACTTCTATCAATAAAGCTATTTGAGTTTTCCTCCATATTCTTGTATATCTCTGAATCTTGTATTGATATATGCATTTGTATGGTTAATATATATCTGATCCTATATTGTTTATGATTATAGATCTCTATGCTTTGATGGTATTATGATGCTTTGACTCTACAGGTGTTCTTTGAAGTGGGACAAGTGAGGAAGGAGTGGCAAAGAACTGTCAAAGGGGAGAGGAAATAAGCAAGTAATCAAGCGAAATACTGAGGTTGGTACTCTCTGCTTCTCTCTCATCTATTTCTCATAAAGTAAAACACAAGTGACTTTATTTTGTTTGTTTCTAAGATGGCTAGCCATCTTATTGGGACTAGTAGCTCTGAATGGACACTAGTTTTCCCGATAACACCCATAAATATTTTTGATCTAGGATTCAAGGCTTATAGAATTTCAAATTTTCTACACTCACCATTGAGTAAAAGCACATGTATGGGAGTACACTGAGTCTACAGGTGTTATCTCAATACTTTTCTAGTATCTTAAAGGGACAATATTGTACATCCTTGATTTACTTAGTAGGACCTTATAGCCTCTCTTTTCTCAATTTTAATAATATTATGTCTCCCACTTTGAATGGCTTCACTATTCTATGTTTATCATGCTTGGCATTGAATTTTTCTTGTGAGTTCTGCATCAAATCCTATACTTTTGTTGGATCTACCTAATATTCTCAAACAATATTCTTATGCTGAATGTATGATTGCAGACAAAAGTATCTTCCCTAGGCCTGGTGGAATGACCTAGAACAACAAAAAGACAAAGGGATTAATGTTTTCCTTAAAGTAAATAGATAATGGGATGAAGCCTACCTGAAACATGTTGTATGCATCACTCCTTATTTGGCTTGAATGATCCAATCATAGCTCTGATCACTATAATTAGAACCCTCATAATCATATAACCTAGGCCAACAATCCACCGAATCTATGTAGCACCATCTAATCACTTTATTCAATTGATCAACATGATATTAAAATATATGAAACCATAAAATCATATATGGGAAAACAAAGAACTCTTTGCATTAATATAAATGGAGTGAGTTACAACCAAAAATAGATTTTTATCTTGTAGAATAGCTCCTCCAAGTTGACTTGTCCTTTCCGTGACACAAAGTGTACCTATAATCACCCTAATGCATGGAATGATATCTCTCAGTTCAGTGACATAAGGGTAGAACTAGTCTCCAAAATCCAACCCATTTCCTATGGATGGAAGTAAATATATAGGTGAAGGAGGTAGTTCATGAATTCTTATCCTTTTACCAATCTAGGCTTGAGATCTACTCTTGATGGGAGGATGAGCTTAAGGGATAATGGATGAAAATTCCAAGGTAGGATAGGATAGGATTTGAGATTTTTATTTGAGGTAAATAGTTACTTCATATCCTGGAAGCTTCTAGAGAGGAAGCCTCATGATTCCTTTTTGTTTTCTCGAATTTATAAAATCACCACAACCCAACACTAAGCAACTTTCTGGTGATTAATGTAGGTTCATAGTAGGGAAACCTAGTAGTCAACACTGGCCAGTAAGGGGCCAGGGTTCATTGGTCTTAAAATGAGTGAAACAAGGTGTTTTCAGGCAGAAACTTAAGGTTTAGAAAGAGTCATGCTTAGGAATTTGTGTAGGGAGGATTATAAAGTGTTCAAAGGATGTGAATCATATTGTTTGCATGCCTATTGACCAGATGTGACAAAATTGCCTATAACAAATTGCCCCCTAAAGTGCAAAGTCAAAAATTATCACTGATGACTGAAGTGATCTACCTTGTGATAAGTCAAGATCAAGAAAAACCAATGAGATCATCATCTGTTACAATACATTTACATCATGAAATATTTGATGAGGGAGGCATACCCATACTCAACACATAAGCTAACATTACATGTACAATGATCAAAAGACATGTCCATGGATGACAAATGTTGGACCCATGACTGGATGATTTTCTGTATGATCATAGCCGTCATACATTGTGATCTTGTATTACTCCTAAAATCGCAGCCTAAATGGGCGAAACTAGATCTAGGGTCTTCTATCTCATTCACACAACCAACCAATATACAATTATAACCATGTGAATCAATGAGTTGGAGTCAAACATGGTAGACACCATCTGATTACTAGCCAATGATGTAAGTCATTAACGGACTCGAGAGAAACGATTGATGATGTTAATGGTTATCAAGGTACTCTAGTCCAATATATATGGTGTGAATAAATGAGTTGATGTCAAACACCACACAAAATATTTCATTCGAAGGCAAATGATGTAAACCTATCATTGAGAGTGAGGAAAATTTCCATTGATGTATGCAAGTACCAAGATACCAAGGGATGTTTCGAAGTCAAATTTCTAGATAATGAGATGATGTCGATAGGAGGTGACCTATTGCAAGAGGGCCTTGATTTATCCCCCATCAACGACATGAAACATGTATGATGATATGAGATAGAATGATCAAAATGATGCTAATACAAAACTGGATCAGGAAAGGCACACATGGAATGAATTCTTAAGAGTATTGTAGTAGATATTGACTAAATGACTTCTCTTGAACAAAATGGCGACATTGGATGGACTTGGTAGCATTGACCCAAAATAAAACACATAGGCTTTGAAATGGTATGATAAACTAAACAAATTCAAACAAATTTCCCAATCCCACTGCCACAAAGATGAAGTGGAAGAGTTTTGTGTTTAACAGCAACTTGCTTCCATTAACAAAATGGACTACCCTCTTTTCCCAATATCCCCAACCATACTCGTCAGTACCTCTTTATTTTTTAACAAGCTTGAGGAGGATAACATATGCTTGATCTGTAAATTCATCCTTCAAATAAATGCCTCTGAGAATTTTTAACAAACCCAGAGAAGGAGTGGTTCAGTCACATCATGAACGAAAATTCCATCGATGTTTGATGCTTTAATGAGTCCAACGAATGTGAAACTCGACATATTTTTTTATGTTTAGAGAGTTTGAAAAAATAGGTGAAAAAGAAAACTCCAAAAGTTCCTTTTCGTAGAGAGTCTCTCAGGTCCAAAAAGGTAGAAAATAATACCCAAGAGAACCTGTTAGCCATGTTTGACTAAGTTATTCCTTTTTCATAAGTAGTCTATCTCAATTCAAAAAGGGTTAAAATTATATTGAGTATACATCTTTTAATTTACTTTAAGGAGTTCGAAAAGACAAGTGCTCGACAATATTTTCATATTTTGGGAGTCTGAAAAGAGATGATAGAGAACTCCAGGGGGTTCCTTTTTTGTAAGCTTAGGGAGGCTGGAAAAGTGATAAAAGTGTGCTCCTCGGTCAAAATAATATGTTTAAAACACGATAAAATCCGTCAAACAACTATCGACCTGATTAGAACATCACAAAAGGATTAAAAATACCTTTTTCATCTTAAAAATAGGGTATAACTAGGTCAAAACATTAAATACGAATAAAATAATGGAAGAAACAACCATAAATATCTGAAACGACTATTCATCGTTACCATTTCACATTTACCTTCAACAATGAGAGTTTTGAGTAGTTTTTTCCCTCAGTCTTCTATAGCCGATTGCATTCAATCTAGTGGATTGTTTCAAGGTCCGTCACTTCTAGGTAAGAGATAAGACCTTTCTATTTCAATTCATGGTCCCATTTTGTGTTTTCATGAAAGTTTTAGGCATTTTTTAGGACCTTAGGGTTTGAAAAACACACCCTAGGACCAACTTAGGCCCAAATGGTCGAAAGGTGCATTGCCCCTAAGTGAGAATATAATGTATTGGGAGGGGTGCAACACATTGTCTCTCCTATTGGCGGTGCATTAGGCCCAAATATAAAATATGTTTGCTAGTTTCCCTTCAAAATTTTTGAATTTCTTTGCATGGAAAGGATCCTAATGAGTCTCTTCTTTATGTTTCAAGTCTTCATTAACACAAAATGGCCTTTATCTTGAGGGAAAGAGAACATGAAGAACGTGGTTTAAATGCATCTAATGATCCTACTACCATCCAAGCACTAAAAAAATATGGATTGTTGAAATTCTTCTGGCTTCCTGGTATGAGCCAGAAGATAGAATTATTAGCATATCTAAGTCATGCATGGGATGTGCAAGCACATGCATTCAGGATTGGGGAACACCTGCTCGAGATAATAGTATAAGACATATATTTTCTGGTAGGTTTATCCATGATGGGTGCCCCATCTCTCTCCTAGGTTGGAGAAGGGGTGCATAAATGGTAAAATATTATATTACTACTTACTGCAGACCTCCATCCAAGCTAACTAGAGATGGAAAGATTACCATAAAAGGTGTAATCCATTTTCCCTTAAGAACGATCTTATTCATCATTTCCCAAACAGAGGGTAGCTCAACACTTCATGTAGATAGCAGATGATACATGTAGTACAGTGTGGAGTGCTTGGAGCCAACAATCTTCAACTAGAGTGAGGGAGTGTTGGTCTATATGAAAGAACAACCGTCTAAAACGAGAGAGGGAAAGTTAAAAAAAATTGGCTAAATTTCCATCTTGGTCTCTTTTGCTCTAGAGTGGGTTCCATTACTACAAACGCAACAGATTACACTCAGGCTTGTTGATCTGATGGTTCCATGGATGAGGAGGTGGATAGATCATATGTCCCAACATTTAGGTCCATTGGTGAATAGTTTCTCACCATCCTTCTTTGGATGGTTATGAAGGCAGTTTATGATGATCAATGATTGTCTGTACATAGGAATGAATTTTCACGATGACCCTGAGCTCATGCTTCCTAAGGGTGAGAGATGGGGTGTTACAGGGAAGATATTTTGACCATTTTAATTTTAGAAAGTTTTACAATTTTTCTGTGTTTTGATGCTTCCAAAACTAAACTATTGATTCAATCATGCAAATATTGGGCATGTTCAACCAATAGATGCTTCATATCTTCATCATAGATGAGAACAACCACAAGCGGAAATAGAACCAATACATGTTTTTGTAGTAGAACAGGATGCACTATGGGATTTTTATGTAGCCGAGATCCTAACTGAGGTGGAGCACCACATGGACGGGTTGAAACACAGGATAGATGAGACCACAATCAACTAGATTCTAATGCGACTTCAACAACACACCAACAAAGTGCTTAGCCAGATTGGTCAACTATTGCACAAGATAACTCCTATGGTGGCATGTTATCATGAGAACTTTGATTAGTATACTTAAGATATTTTCATGTAGTTTTTTTATATGGGTCATGTGGCCATATGTGTATTGGGCACAAGTTTTGTAAAACCAAACTTTATATATCATATATATTATATATATATATATAATATATATCTTTAGTGTTTCCATGTTCCTATTATGCTTTCAATAGATGTGATTTGTATTGAAACTTATTTACATTCATTGAAAATTTCTATCTAAAACATGATTAGAAAGCACATTTGTCGATACGTTTATATTTCTAGAAATATGTTCATATTGTATGAAATCAAAATGTCTTTCTAGAAGGAAAACCCTTAAAAACATGTGAAGGATGGTAGGAATTCTAATCAAATAAACATTAGTGAGTTTCAGTACCACGAGTTGTGAGTCAAGTCTGATGACTAAACGACGGATACCATGTGAAATATCATGAAAAAGTAGCTCAATTGCTACACTATACTCAACGATGTTGGTTGTAGAGCTACCAATAAAAATCAATTTCAAACTCACCAACTTTCCATTTGGAGCAAAGATAGCCCACATTGCAGAAGATAGGTTCTGATTACTACGACTAGCACCATTAACATAACCAAAATATGGTTCAAGGGATGTCGACATATGAAAACCAAAAGTACAAGGAATCAACATAAAATATGAAGAAACACACTACAAACACACCCAACACACCTATACACAGTATGTACACAATGTTACTACGGATGAGATCAAGTATTGTATTTATTTAGAGACCTCCCATTTCTAGGTTACGACAGTGGAATTCCATCAAAATTGACTAACTCATAGGTCCCTTTTGTAGGAACACGCTTGACAATATATGGACCTGACCACATAGGTTCGAATTTTCCTAATCCTAACTTATGAGATTCTTGGTCATATAGAAGAACAAGATCTCCTTCCGAGAATACATGAGGCTTGACACTTTTGTGATATTGTGCCTTGATATGTCTTTTTATGAGCTTCATTAGCTATAACGACATCACACCATGTATCATCTAATCAAGTCAGATGTAAAATACATTCCTCTTCTATAGAAATGGTAGGAAGAAGTTCTATAGCTAGTTTCAGTGACAAAATCTCACATTCGATTAGAAGGATTTCTTCTATACCATAGACAACTCAAAGGGTGTAAATTCGATAGTAGTCCTTATTGAGGTTTGGTATGCCCACAAGGCAACATAAAGAAGCAAATTCTAGTATGATTTATGGACCCTTGCCGTAAGTTGAAGCATATTTTTGAGAACTATATTGATAGCCTCAACCTTTCCATTAGCCTGAGGATAGTAGGGAATGGAACTTTCATGAGAAAGTCTCAGCTTAATAGTTATTTTGAACATCATATGATTCTGGAAATTATTTTTTTAATATGTAACTATGGCTTGCAAAACACCAAACTATGTCATAACGTGATTGTAAAAGAAGTATGCAGTTGTTTCACCAGTGTTGTTAAATATAGGCATCACCTTGGTCCATTTAGTAAAATAATCTACTACGACAATGATATAAACATGCCCCCCCACCCTGACTGAGTCAGGGTTACATGTCATGAAGTCAATACCCCATTTCGCAAAAGGCCCGACAACAATAACGGGATGTAATGGACTAGGTGGGGGATGGGTCTTACGATCATAAATGTTGCATGCATGACACTTATATATAATGAGAATATAGTCTCAAAAAGTGGTAGGCTAGAAGTAACCAATGCGTAGGATCTTCTGTACAGTAGCATAACCAGACAAATGACTGCCACATGCCTCAGAGTGGCATTTATTAAGGAATTTCTCGGCCTCCTCATGCATGAGGCACCCTCATAGAATCTTCTCAATACTGTGTCGATAAAGGGTGTCGCCAATAATGATGTAATTCTTGGATTGGTATTGAATACATCGTTTCTTGGAGTGAGAGATATCAAACTAAAAATTCTAGGTCTAGAGATATATCAAAATGTCTCCATGCCATGAGTCGGATGATGAAATCAGAAACAACAACTCATCAAGGATAGAATCATCATATGTCGATTCAAAATACCTTGACTTGGATTTGATGAATTCCAAGTCAAAATCTTACAGGATGATGATCAATTTAGAGTATTTCCCCCCCAACAATTGATGTGACAAAATATATGTCATAGGGTTGGAATCTAAAACAACCGTAGTTTTCCAGAGCAAGATGTAATGGAAAAACCTTTGAATGGATTGAACAGCCGCCAAAGCCAACCTTTCTTTGTGGGTATACTTGATTTCAATATCATTTAAATTCCAACTTAGATAATATATGGGATTTTCAATCCCTACATCATATCTATGGACCAATACCATTGCTATAGTAGAAATTACAACAATGAGATACCAGAAATAGTTATGCTAGTAATCAGGGGGATATAAGAGATATTCTCGAACTAGTACATATTTCAGAGCATCAAACACCTTTCAAGCAACATCACCCCAGTGGAAGGGAACCCCTTACTTAAGGAGGCAGGTGAATACTTTGGTCATCTCAGCGTAATTAGGGACGAACCTTCGCAGGGAGTCTTCTTTCCCTTGAAGTTATTGAGGTTGAATGAGCAAAGAAGGTGCAGGAAGATCGATTATTTCCTATACCTTCAGAGGATTGATACAAATTCCATGTTTTGAAAAAAAAAAATGAAGAAGTCGATTAGAACTAATGCATAACACACATTTGTGTGGATTTAGTTGAATAATATAGTGCCTACATTGTAAGAAAATGGCTCTAAGATGCATCAGGTGATAAGCTTGATATTTAGAATGAGCAAGGAGATCATCCAAATAAGGCTGCATGATGTGTTTAATGTCTTGAAAATTGTAATCCATTTTCTGTTGAAATGTCGCCCCAACATTATTTAAGCCAAATGGGAGTTAGGAAAATGTACCCTAGGGACATATAAATGCAGTTTTAGGTTGATCCGCTGGGATAATGTTGATTTGATTATATCCAGGGAAACCATCCATGAATGAATAGATTTCATAGTCGGTGTAGTCATCAACAATCTGGTCAATGAACGAGGTCAAGTAATTTTCCTTTGGAAAAATGTGATTCACATCTCGATAATCGACACATACATGGATTGTCCCCTATTTCTTCAGGACATGGACAATATTTGACACCCAATTGGTTAAAGGAACAAGGTAGATGAAATCAGCATGAAGGAGTTTTTCAACTTCACTCTTTATCGTGGCAACCTTATTTGGATGGACCGAACGAAGGTGATTCTGGACTAGTTTAACATCAGGATACATTTTAATCTCATGCACCACTATATTTGGGTCAATACTTGGCTTTTCCTCATAGTTCTAGGTAGAGATATCAGGAAAATCCTGAAATAGGACTTTATAGGTCTCAATCTCAGAAGGAGAGCAAGATGCACCATTGTGTACATTTTCAACAATATCAGGTTTAACAAAGATATCAAGAGGTATCATCTCTTCAATATTTGTTTTAGAATCAATGTTGTGAATAGAAACAAAACTCGTAAAACACTCAAAATATTGGGTAGATACATATCACTTAGATTATCCTCAATGGAATCTGGTAAGGAGTAATGATGGTGATGACCATCCCATGATGCATCATTTGTCATCATGATCTCCATGATGCTCTCATCGGTTGATAATATACTAGATAATGGATTAGAATACGTGCCATAATCCAATGATCGATCATCCCAACTGATCGAAGAGAAGGTATGAGCTGCACAAGCTAAATAGATGGCTTAGTAATCAAGCTCTATGGGGATGAGCGACATTCGGTTGCCAAAACTATGGATGTTAGTTCCATCTAATATAATCCATGGATCAATTAGGATAGTAGAGGATGATATCATATTGATATACGCAATCAATGATGCGATTTTGGGAAGTGGAGGAGGAGGAAGCGAAAAGGTTCCCATGAGCGAGGAATCCTTTCGTAGTCCAACCCCAACATGCTGATAAGAATGTAGAGTTTATCCTACAAGTGAGATACTACTAGTAACATGAGAATCAGAGGCAAAAAAGGTGATTTTGTCGATGGCCATAATTTCACCTTTATGAGGAAAGGTGATCATATGGAAATAAGTCAAAACGACCACAATCATGGCATAGACCCACGTGCGACCCAATAGAACATTATAATCTAGAGGTCCATCAACAAATTCCACTTATATGGATACAATTTTGCCTCCTAATTCAACTTGTAAGGAGTTAAAAATACCAAAAGGTTTATACGTTCTCCTATTAAAAAGCTTTCAATGTGGTAGGTCACTGACTAAGTTGAGGATAACCAATCACTTTCTAGCAAGACATAGACATGATACAGGTCGAGGCTCCCTCGTCCACAATGGAACGATGAATGTTCTTACCACAGACGATAACCTGGATGATAAAGGAAAATTGAGCTTGAAGGCGAGGGGTATAGATTTCATGATTGAAAAAAACTATGTTGGAATACGAAGGATCCACACATCCAATAGTCGAAAGCAAATCCTTTTTCTAGGTAAAGAAATTTTGCAACACCTCAAGGGTCAAAATAGCTAATGGAGACTGAGCCAAGTCTTCAACTACATTATAATTTTGAGTAGCCCTAACGTGAGGGTTGAAATAATATTTATGAATAATGCCCTTCAGAGGCTTAATAGTTAACTCCATAGGAATTGTGAGCAGATCAAATGAAGGTGACATTGAATTGGTATGTTGATTAGTAGCCTGACCTTTTAGAGGATTCACATTACCATAGTATTTATTCTGAGTAGCCACCAAAACATCATATTTAGGCTTCCTGGAGGAAAGCATTATGTTAGTGCTCAAATCCGCCTTAGGCTGAAATAAGGCAAGATTTAAGGCCACATCAAACCACGCTCAGCCTCGTAGCTAGCCCTACGAGGACAGGAGAGGGCTCTCTCCAGGTCAAACTCGGAAAAAGATATTCGAAAAGGCTCGAGATGACCAATTTGATGACTGATTTTAGGCTAGGTATTAAGTACAAAGAGTTTAGGATTGATTTTTTTATGATTTTGTTGAAATCAAGGGAAAGACAATTTTGGGTGCGGGGATGAGGCACAGTTTTTGCAGAGGTCCACTTGGGGCAAGATAAGAAATTTTTTTGATGCCTTAAAGCAGGTGATATGGATATATCAGACCGGTGAGAGGCTAAGGAGAGCAAGAGGTCTCAAGGATTCTCCTTAAACTGAAGAAAACATAGAATATTAAACAAATTTAAAGGCAGAGCATGTTAGTTTCATGGATTCTACCTTAACACTTCATTTGCTTAATAAGATAAGATTTAATAAAGATAATGATGCACATACATAACTTACAAGAACTGAAAGAAACAGACCATCAAGACATAAAGCCACATGGATCCCAAGTAGTGCTGCAAAACCCTGGTCTTCCTTTCCCAAAAATGCTGATAAAATATGTACAATATAGTCTCAAAACTATCCCAAGAGTCCAACGCCTACTACTGAATGAAAAATTACATATATAGACCAATCCAAACCATTCCCTAACCTCTAGGGGTCGAGCTCCTCCTTCTAGGAGCTGTTTCAACCAATTCTAAACTGAGCACTAC
>APFE030996661.1:45124-84418 GCA_000404065.3 Pinus taeda
CCCCTTGGTTGCGTTGATTTCATAGCGGAGGGGTTTAAGGGGGGGTGAGTATCCCCCCTTTATGGGGTCCAAGGTAGTGCCCCTGGAAATTTTTTTTTGGACCCTATATTAGGTTGGGTGGACCTACCTATGGTTTTCAGTCCATGGTTTTGGACGTGATGGTTTTCGATCCATGTTATTGGATGCTTCGGCATGTATAAATATGCTGGTAGTCCCGGTTTTGGGATCCAGGGGAAAATCTCTGTGTATATGTGTTTTATGTGTTATGCTCTCGCATTGTTTATTTTCTATGTTTTAGAATTCGTATGCAGGTAATTTCTATATGGGGTTAAAACCTACAATTTGAGGAGTACCTTGCCCAAGTGGTTGAGACTATAAGATACCTTGTAAAGGCTGGGGAAGTGGAACCTGATGGGTACCAGATACCGATAGAATAGGTTCAGATGCAAAAGCAACTAGTAAAGGTTTACTTACATGTATTTGAGCTTGTTGAGGTACATATTGAAGGGTAGGAATTTGAGATGAAGACGATAGATGTTGAGGATTCAATAATCCGTCCCAAAAAAAACCAAGTTGGATGGGAAAAGTAAGTTTCTAAATAGTGGTAGCCATTACAGAATAGGGAGGATTATAATAAGGGTGATTACCAATTTGAGGTGCACTAACAACAGGTCCCCCCTTGCCATAAGAGGAGGGGATGATGGAGGAAACTCCAACCCAGATGGAAGGTACCCAACATAAGGAGAATTAGGATGTTGAAGATAACCTTGCCCACTAACATAAGGGCCAACTTGTTGTTCAAATGTAGGTGTAGGTGGAGGGGAAGGAGTAGGTTGAGTAGAATTCATAAGGGAAGTTCCACATGGAATTTCCAAAATGGATGACACAAGAGAGGTCCAAGAACTGGAAGCTACACCAAAGAAGGTACCATATAAAGACTGATAGCTAGGCGGGACAGAAGGGACACCATTCATATGTGCCTCTAGTGATGTTGTAAACATGGATGAGGAAGAAACATTTGATGTCTCAACCATAGTGGTGGACACAGGTTGGGAAGTCAAATCAGATATAGTCATGGTTAGCAATCCCAATGAAGGTTGTCGCAATAAATCTATAGGTGATTCAAAATAATTAGGTAAAGGAGTTTGTGTTGGAGCCTAAAGAGGAGGAAAAGGATTATTATCATAAAAATGAAGTTCAATCCAATTAACATGAGTAGAGGGATGTGGCCCTTCTTACAATATCTCTAGTATCCTCACTTTTTAACCCATGGAAATTTGGGAGGACAGAAGGTGAGATATTTTTCATTGTGGCATTTGTTTCTTCATCCACTATAGGGAATCCAAAAGAATTATCTATTTCCCTATTTCCTCTGCCTCCTCCATTATTTCCTCTACCTCATCCATTATTTCCTCTACCTCTTCCTCTACCCCCTCCTCCAAACAGTGTGAATTCTCCATCCTCTTCTTCTGCCATTATAGTTTCTTCAGAGTCAGTACAAGGATCAACCTGCAAGGTTACTTTGTCTTCCTCTGGTTCTTCTATTAATGGGATATGGGAGAGAGTTTCTACTTCTTCTTCCTCACTAGGTATTCCTAATTCTTCAACTAAAATGTGCTCCCCTTTGGAGGTGAAAAAGGCTACTCATGCTGTTGGAGACCCAATATTTTTCTCCTCTAGGACTGCCTTGGTAGATGAAGTAGGAGATTATTTTGATTGGATTTCTGCCCCTGGAATTTCAGGAGTTCTATGGCTAGGAGTATGAGCTCGAGGTGGAGGTGTATCTCTTCTTGTTCTTGGTGAAGTAGGTGGTGTTGTAGGAATTGAACTCTTGCCTCTAGCTATAAATCTACCCCTAGAGTCTCTTTCTCTATGCATATCATTTTTTTTTTGAATGTAAGAGATAAGGTTACCTAGTTACACTTACCTCGTAATGGAGCCAAAATGTTTAGTCAATTAAGTGCCTAAATTGCTTTGCATAAATTATCAACCGAGGCTCGTAAGCTGATGAAGTGTAGTGCACTGTATGTGCTAGTTAACCCTTCTTACTTCGTTGTTTTGTATTTTATATTTTTTTGGGGGTTTCTATTCTTTGATTCCTAATGATGTACAATTTGAACTATGAGAAGCTAATTCTAAATTTCCTAAAGGTGAACCAAGAGCTTAAAACTAGTCAAAATCTAAGTTAAAAGAAGGAAAAACAGAGCATCTATCCTATCTTCTCATCTAATCGTAATTCATGAATAATTCTTAAAACTAGAAGGTGAAGCTGTAAGTCATGTTGGAATAAATACAGAGAATGAAATTAACTGAAGTACTTCTAGTTACTCTAACCTTCAATTTTGAAAGATAACCTCCTTGAGATGGAATTCAAGAAACTTCTGTACTTCATGATATAGTAAAAAATAAATAAAAACATTGAGAAGGTAACTAATTGGTTTCAACCTTTATGTAAAGTGAATGCTCAGCCATTTATTTTAGTATGGATTTTAGCTTGAAATGGTGACCAAAAACATTCATTAATACAGTGCATTGACAACGTGAAGTAATAAATAAATAACAAAAACAACGAGTAAGCTAATCAACAATGCATCTTCATTACTTTCAATCTTACTTTGTTTAGAAACAAAGTCGTTTCCTTTATGAAATGGATTGGGGAAACAAGACTGCATAATTGAATTCTAACATTATGCTATTGATTAAAACTAAAACAAATCAAACTACAAGAAATCAACCTAAGTTATAAACACTGCTAAAAGTAAATGAGGAATTTAAAACTGAACAGAAAGAAGAAAACAAATGAAAAGAAAACCTCCTTCAGTGCAGGGGCCCTCTGCAACTGACTAGGTTGAGTTGCTAACTTAATTAAAAATTCTCCTTCAAGTGATCATCAGTCAACACACGGTTTTGTATTATAAAACAGGAACAAAAGTCCAAAATTATAGAGCTGATAAGTTTAAGCTTAATAAATCAAAAACTTAGAACTCCCTCTAGTTTTGTTCAACTGGTATTTGAAAGAAAATTTTCATAACTGTCTTTTGAGGAAAATTAGCTACAGGTGGTCTACACGTATTACAACCAGTCTGCATAAATGTTTGATTAGCTACAGGTGACTTGAATTCGAACAAGGTGGTTTCACAAAACCATTGACGCAGGTGGCTGATCCGAGTTAGTGCTTCAACAGATCTGTTGGATTTATTAATTAACCATGAAAGGGTAGAAAAAGAGTCCCATTGCTTCCAGGTTTCATATGTTTGACTCCACCTTTGACTGTGGTCTTGATCTAGCTTTTTTATTGATCTAGGCTAGGTGACTAGGATAGTATCCATGTCAAGACGATTCCAGAGATGCCCATGTGGCCGGTTTCTTCGTTTGACACCTGTAACTTGTTCAACCATGGAAGTAGCTATGGAACACATAGTTAGCTGTAGAGTAGGCTGCATTCCATAGCTAATTTGCAAAAACTTATTTCAAATAGCAAAAACATAAATGTATAACATGTCAATCATTTAGTGTCCTCCTTGAGACAAAATCTATCATTTATCAGTGATGGGAATTTGTCTTTTATGGAAAACAAGAGAAAGAAGTGAGAAAAGTTGTCAAGGAGAGAGTAATTCTGAGGTCCAACATACGTGCACTACAAAATCATTGCATTTCCCCATGCAATTTTGCCAAAAATGTGAACTCTTCTTTCCTATTGCATCTGCTCAAATACCTCTACTAGTACATCTAACTTTCTTCTCTTGCTCCTCTTTGAAGTGACTGCCATCCTGGGTTTCTTCATGAGAAGTTTGTATTTAAGGTTGATGAATTTTTTGTTCAAGTTTCTATTCTTCCTCTTCAACTTCCTATTCTTATTGTACCATAGCCCTAGGTGTAGTATTGCATTATCATGAATGGCTTTATCCAATTTTCTTTGTTCCTTTAGGGTTTCATTTTCTTTCTTGATATGTCTATTCAATATCTCTAACTTATAGATTTCCTATTTGAGAGAGTCAGTCAGATGTTCTTGTGGATTGACAGGTTGTTCTGGATTGGTTGAGGATCCTCAATCCATTGAGGCACTTTTCTTTTCAGTGATTCTATGTAATCATAAATTTGTTGCTGCACTGGGTCTATGCCTGGGGATCCTCTACTGGGGCTGCCTTCAAAATACTGTTTAGGAGAGTTTTGAGGATTGTATGTAAATGGAACATTATCAGGATATGGTACTGGGGTTTCTTCTTCTAGATTTATGAACTTTGTTCCCTTTGATGATACCTTCTTTACCATACCTTGGAATCTAGAGCTCCTTCTAAGTTGTAGGGGGTTTATGTTATCCTCCTTTGTACCCTTTTTCTCCTTTCTTATATTTTCCTTCCTCTTGATTTGTTTCCTAATCTCTATAAATTTTTTAGATATTAGTTGTTGATCATCTTGTTGTAATGAAGATTCAAGTTTGTTCTCAGTAATTCCACCAGCTTTCTTTTTTATTTTTCCTTTTTGCTTGATTTTCTCCCTGATCTCTATCTTAGAGACCGGCTCTTCATCATTTTTCTGTGTGGAGGACTCAGGTTTCCTTTGAATGGTAATACTGGTCTTTTTCCTCTTACTCCTTCTGACATTACCCTATTCAGGTGACTCTAGTGCCTTTTGGAAATAGTTTCTTATCAAGAAGTTTTCCCAAGTATCTCCTATTCTTTTCAGATGAAACTCAGCCAATATTTTTACCAACCCATGATGGTACATAGTTGTGTCTATGAATTCTATTTTCTTCTGTACAATTGAAGCCATCCTCCTTAGACTATTTAGAAGGAAGAAAGGGAGGTTGATTTTTCAATTTTCTAGAAAGTTCATCAATAAATGTATATGATAAACATATATGCATCCAAATTTTCCCTCACAGTTAATAAATTTTTGTAATATCAAAAGCATGCTTCTCCATTTATTTTTAAGTGTTGAAATAGGAATTCCTTTTCTAAACACAGTGACATCCATACCTGGGTTCCTGAGGATTACCTTCCATGATTCACTGTGAAATTCTTTGTTTTTGAACCGTCTCTCACCAAGTCTTGGCATTTTTGTAGCCTCTACTATGTAAGATTCTGTTACTGCAAACTTAATGTCTCCAATCTCTACTTCTGTACCATCGAATGATCTAGCAAAATATTTTGTGATCTCCTTGTGATATCCATCAAAATTTTCAATGAAATTGAGCCATCCAGCCTTCTGCAGTATCTCCTTGAGTTGTGGGTACCCTTCCATAAACTTTGCCCCTACGGGCTTTGCCCTGACAATGAGTCTCATGGTCTCTGTTTCGTAGAATTTTCTAACTTTCAGAATTACTCTCATGGTCTATGAAATGGACTGACTGCAGGTATGGTGAAAAATAACTATGGGTTTACATGGAATAAGTAGACGGTGAGGGTTTAGAGAGACATGAATATGTTGGTCACATCGTAGTTTTGACCATTAACACATGGAGTTATTAGAGATTATTTAAGTACATAGTATGGAGAATGTAGTGGAGGTGTGGTATGATGAAATCATTATAGACCATTTGGTATCGAATGTGGAAGATGTGGTATCATGAAGTGGCAGTCAAATCAAATGATGACTTGTTAAGGAGACATATTCATATTATACATGAATTATGTTTGTAACTTGTTTGAAATAAATTTTTCATTTTATGTTTAGAACTTAACCTTTTGCTTGATAATTCTTTTGGTGTTGATCCGTAGGTACTTTGAGCATGGTTGATCTCCAAAACTTGATTCTTCAATTCCCCTGAATTCATGATTTATTTGTGAGTTGTACAATTGTGTTAGAGCTGATAAGTAAGTTGTAGCTGCAGAATCAGATTAGCTGCGGAATGGAATCAACTATAGAATGTGAAAAGAAGGAAAAGTGAAATATGGCTTATGGAATATGAATGTAAAAATAAAATGGAAATGAGTTATGACAATGAGATGGAATGAGATGTAAGATAAAATGAAAAATAGGGTGAAATGGGGTAAAACTGTAAAAAGATAAAATGTAAATGAAATATGAGAGTGAGATGAAGTGGAACTGTAAAAAAAAATGAAGACAGAATGAGATGGAATGAGATGATGAGTTTGTAGACTCTAAATTGTAAATGAATGTAGCTTTTTGTCACTACTTATTACAGAAATGAAATGGAAAATATAGGATGTCAGAAATCTCTGATTATCACCCTGTATTTTTTGTATAAGTATGCCAATCAATGATTGGTTTTCAACCTCATACAATTTATTATAATAATATATATATAATATATATATATATATAATATATATATATATTATATATTATATGATTATGCATTCTTCTTAGGAAAAATAAAGACTAAGTTAGTGGAGAAGCAAGAATTCTTCTTCACTAGCTCATTTCAAGAGTTTATTCTGGAAAATCTTAATGAACTCCTCTCTTCAAATTGTTTTTTGATATATATTCAACCGATGACCATTCACAAGAAGAGGTATTTTGCTTCCATCTATCGTCCTTATCTTAAATGATCTGTTATTAAAGACTTCTTCAATCTCATATGGCCCAAGCCAATGAGTTTGAAACTTCTCTTGAAAAATATTTGAACTTTGAATTGAACAATAGTGCCCAATATCCTGCTTGAAACTTCTTCTCCTTAATATATTTATCATGCCATTTAGCCCTCTGTTGTTGGACTATAATGGTTCTTTGGACTAAATCTTGTTTGATTTCATCAAGTTCATTGAGTTGCTCCAATCTATATTTCATTGCCTTTGATAAATCTAGTCCCAATTGGACTACCATCTTGAAGGTTTTGATTTGAAATTCTCTAGGGAACAAGGCTTGTTTCCCATAAACAAGTTCATGGGGTGTATGTCCCATTATGTTCCTCCATGTAGTTCTATAGGCCCATAAGGCTTCAGGGAGCCTTTTTGCCCAATCTCTTCTATGTAGATGCATAGTCTTAGTGATAATTCCTTCAATCACCTTATTTGTAGATCCAACTTGACCATTTGCTTGTGGATGATAGGGAGTAGATTTCCTATGTTTGATCTTGTAATCTTCAACAAGACCCTTCACCATTTTAGATGTAAATTGAGATCCCCAATCTGTCACAATTTCTCTTGGAACACCAAAACGTGTGAAGATGTCCTCAAAAATAAAAATTAACTACAGATTTTTCATTAGAAAAAGGTAACGCTTTGGTCTCTACCCATTTAGTGACATAATAAGTGCATATCAATATACTTCTTTTGCTTAGATGAAGGATTAAATGGCCCAACAAAATCTAAGGCCCATTTTTGAAAAGGTTCAAAGAGTACCTAAATTTGTAATGGCATTTCATTTGAAGGAGCAGGTTTCCCTACCCTCTGGCAGTTGTCACACTTCTTGACATATTCTTTGGCATCTTTGAATGTGGATGACCAATAATATCCTAAAGAAATGATTTTATAGGCTGTCCTCTTGTCAGCAAAGTGTCCACCACATAGCTCATCATGACATGCCTTAAGAATCTTAGGCATCTCATCTTCCCTAACACATCTTTTGATCATAAGATTTGGGCCTGTTTTATACAATTCATTAGTGATCCATAAGTATCTTTCACTTGTCTGAATGATCTTTCCTTTTTTCTCTAGGAAAAAAATGTGAAGGCAATTTCCCTGTGACTAAGTAATTAGCAATATCTGCAAACCAAGGAGTTTGAGTAGTCACTACAAAAGGATATTCATCAGGAAACTTATCTTCAACCGGAGTGTCATCTTTGATATTTTGAATTCTGGACAAGATATCAACAACTGTGTTTTGTTTTCCAGGTTTATCTAGCATAGTAATTTTGAATTCTTGCAAGAGTAAAAGCCATCTTGTAACTCTGCCATTAGTAATAGGTTTATTCATTAAGTATCTAACTGTAGAGTGATCTGTATGAACAAAGGTTTCATAACTTGTTATATAATGTTTGAACTTGTTGACTGCATGAATAACAACTAAAAATTCCTTTTCAGTCACAATATAATTCAACTCAGTGGGAGTCAAATTCTTACTTGTATAGTAGATGGCGTAGGGAATCAAGTCTTTTTGTCTTAATACAACTCCCAAAGTTGTATATGAAGCATCTGTTGAAATGTGAAAAGGTAGTTTCCAATTTGGACCTCTCAAGATGGGTGCTTTAGAAGTTTTTGTTTTTAAGGTCTCAAATGCTAACTGACAGTCAGGATTCCAATTGAATTCACAATCCTTGGTGAGTAATTTGAAGAGTGGGGATGATATTTTAGTGCAATTTTCTATAAATCATCTATACTATCCTATAAATCCTAGAAAACTTTGAACATCCTTTTGGCAATTTGGAATTGATAAGTTAGAGATGAATTCAACTTTAGATTTATCAACTTTAATCCCATCTCCTGAAATGTGATGCCCTAAAACAATACCTTCTGTAAACATCATAAAACATTTTTCATGGCTTAGTGAAAGGTTTTCTCCCTTCCATATTTTAAGAACTTTTTCCAAATTTTCCAAAGCTTCTTCAAATGTGTTCCTATAGACTGTAAAGTCATCCATATATACCTCTACACAATCATGTATTAGATTAGAAAAAATTCCTAGTACTGCTCTTTGGAATGTTGCAGGTGCATTACATAACCCAAAAGGAAGTACTTGGTAGGCATAGGTTCCCCATTGACAAGTAAATATGGTTTTATCTTGATCTTCAGGTGCCACTTGAATCTGATTATAACCACTAAAACCATCCAAGAATGAGAAATACTTCTTATCTGCTAATGTATATAACACTTGATCTATAAAGGGCAAAGGAAAATGATATTTACGGGTAGCTTTATTCAATTCTTGGTAATCAATGCACACCCTCCATTTACCATTCTCTTAAGGCACAATCACTAAAGGGGAAACCCATTGGCTGTCTGAAATTGGGTAAATGAAGTTTACATTCAGCAGTTTTTGCAGCTCTTCTTTCACAATTTCCCTAAGATTTGGATTCATCCTTCTCTAAGGTTGTCTAATAGGTCTACAATTTTCCTCAATGTAGACGTGATGTATACAAGTCTTAGGACTAATTCCTTTCATGTCAGTATATTCCCATGCATATGCAGCAAAATGTTGTTGTAATGTCTTGACTATGTTTTCTTGTTGTAATTTCTCTAAGTTATTGTTTATGTTCAATGTTCTCCTTGGAAAGATTTCAATTGTAGAACTACCAAATTCTTCCATAGAATAAAGAGACATCTGCCTAGATGAAAAATATTCAATATTGTATTTTTCTTGAAATTGATCATGTTCATATTCTGGAGATGATTCAAAATTTTCTATTGTATTTAATATTTGACTATCTTCACTAATATCTGAAATAGTAAAGAGAGGTTGAATGTCATTGTCATCATCAATCCATTCTTTGTCATCTATTTCTGTGATTGTTCTTGTTGGAGAATCTAGAGTGAATCTCTTTGTTGAATTCCCATTACAAATATACATATCATTAGATCTACAACTAATGAAAGCATCAGCTGTGGCCAACCAAGGTCGTCCTAATATGAGAAGATGTCCTCCTAGATTATTCTTGGGGGTCAAGATCATAAAATCAACAGGATATTCCCAAGAATCTAAGGATAGTGAAATATCTTCTAACACTCCATTTGGTTTGATTACAGATTTGTCCGCTAATTGCATTAATGTAGGTGTGTAAAGAAGATTAGGAAGCTTGAGTTGTTCCATGGTTTGTTTGCTCATGATGTTTATTGCTGCCCCTAAATCAATCAATGTATTTGGAATTTCAACTCCATTGATATGTGTTTTCACAATTGGACTTCCTGGATCTAGATATTGTATGGCAATTTTTCCCATAATTATATCTGCTATTTTTCCTACCAGGTGAATTATTTTTGTTTCTTTTGCTTTTCTTCCTGGTTTCTTTATGCTCAACTCCTTTATTGTTTTAGCTAGAATTGGAATCTCCTTAATGTCTTGTAACAAAGGAATTTTGATATAGACATTTTTCAATTCATCTAGAAAATCATAATTGGGCAACATGATCTGCTTTTCTACTCCTCTATCAATTTGTAGTCTTTTAGGAAAAGGAGGTGCAGAAGTAGATACTCGCTGCTCAATGATAGGAGTTGAGTTCATTGGTTCTTTTTGTTTTTCATTTTTAGTATTTTGGTTTTGGAGAGATGTTCCCTCAAAAATTTTATTGGGCTGTAGAGAATCTTCTTCAGAATTGTCTTATTCCTGAATAACTATAGAAGGTCTTTCCTTTTCTAATATCCTACCAGATCTTAGTTGAACATCATTGAGATCTAGAGGAGTGATCATATAAGTTGGAAATTGTTGTCCTTCCATCATGTAAGTACTCTGAGGATTTTTATTGTTGGGGTTTGGTAATGGTTGGGCAAGGAGCCGATTTGGTCTCTACTGAAATGGCAGTAAGAGTTGAGGAATTTGGTTTTGTTGTGGAATTTGTTGTGGAAATGGTAATGAAAGTTGAGGGTTCTGATTTTGAAGTTGTGGCTGATGATTTTGTTGTGGAATGTGTGGGGAGAGATAATTCTAATATGATGGAGTATATTGATAATATTGAGAAAATCTCCCATAAGGATTTTGTACTCCTTGTGCCCAAGGTTGAGATTGAGATTGAGGTTGAGGCCAAGGTTTCTACCAAGAATTCCAATTTGGTGGGGGTTGAAGATACATTTGATTGTTAAATCCCTGATTTTGTGGTCCCTGCCAAGGTTTTCTAGAGACAAAGCAAAGAGGTTCTGCTGAATTTGGAACTATTTCTTCTTGAAAAACAACCTTAAGACCTGGAATCAAAGGACAACCCTTGGTTTCATGATTCTCTGTGCAAATCATACAAGTTTCTATAATTTTTGCATCTAAAGAGAATTCTCTTAGAGCATGTTTTTTTTGCATTTTGGATAGAAAATAGCTAAAGCATCAGCCTTGGTTTTCTGCTTGTTTTGCAACTTAAGAGTGTCTATTTGTTCACTAAGACTCCTTAGGATATCTGTTTTGAATTCATCAATCATATTACCAATTTCTGCCCTACTCACTGATCCAGTTGTAGGCTTATTTACTCTAACAAGAGAAGGATCTCTTGGACCCTTCCTAGTTTTGGATTTCCCACTTGAGAGATGAACACATAATTCTCCTATATCATTTAATGGGAGTTGATAGATATCTCCCTTCCCCGTCATTTTAAGGATATCTATCCACTCATCTCTAAGGCTTTTAATAAAAGAGCTTTTAAGGTATCTTCATCTAAATTGTCCATCTTTTCTCTTTTCAAATTATAGTTGAATCTTCAACCAAATCCTCTAAATTTTCATCCTCTCTTTGCATCATTTTTAACACTTCTTTGTGATTGGTAGGCATGCAATAATCCAAACACCTATCCAAAAACACTTTTTTCGCGTCATTCCATGTTCTAATGGATTGAGTGACTAACCCCATGAACTACTTCAAAGCAGCTCCTTTCAATGTTGAAGGGAACAACTTAAGTTTTTGAGAGTCTTCTCGATAATCATAGGTTCTGCACAAGACTTCAAACTCAAATAAAAATGTTTCAGGGTTCTCACTTTTTAACCCATGGATGTTAAGGAGGACAGAAGGTGAGATATTTTTCATTGTGGCGTTTGTTTCTTCTTCCACTATCGGGAATCCAAAAGAATTATCTATTTCCCTATTTCCTCTACCTTCTCCATTATTTCCTCTGCCTCCTCCATTATTTCCTCTACCTCTTCCTCTACCCCCACCTCCAAATAGTGTGAATTCTCCATCCTCTCCTTCTTCCGCCATTATAATTTCTTTAGGGTCAGTATAGGGTTCAACCTGCAAGGTTACTTTCTCCTCCTCTGGTTCTTCTATTAATGGGATATGGGAGATAGGTTCTATTTCTTCTTCCTCACTAGGTATTCCTAATTCTTCAACTAAAATGTGCTCCCCTGTGGAGGTGAAAAAGGCCACTCCTGTTGTTGGAGATTCAAGATCTTTCTCCTCTAGGACTGACTTGGTAGATGAAGTAGGAGATTCTTTTGATTGGATTTCTACCCCTAGAATCTCAAGAGTTCTATGGTTGGGAGTATGAGTTTGGGATGGAGGTGTATCTTTTTTGTTCTTAGTGGAGTAGGTGGTGTGGTAGGAATTGAACTCCTACCTTTAGCTATAAATCTACCCCTAGAATTTCTTTCTCTATGCATATCATTTTTTTTTTAATGTAAGAGATAAAGTTACCTAGTTACACTTCCCCGGCAATGACACCAAAATGTTTAGTCATTTTAGTTTCCTAAATTGCTTTGCATATATTATCAACCGAGGCTCGTAAGTTGATGAAGTGTAGTGCACCGTATGTGCTAGTTAACCCTTCTTACTTCGTTGTTTTGTATTTTTATATTGTTTTGTTTTGGAGGTTTCCTTGATTACTAATGATGTACAGTCTGAATTATGAGAAACTGAGTCTAAATTCATAAAGGTGAACTACTCAAAATATAAGTTAAAGGGAGGAAAAATAGAGCATCTATCCTATTTTGTCATTTAATCTTAAGTCAAAAATTAAAAGGTGAAATTTGTAAGGCCAATCGAAATAATTACAAAGAATGAAATTGAATTAAGCACTTTTAGTTGCCCAAGCCTTCAATTTTGAAAGATAACTTTCTTGAGATGGCATACAAGCAACTTACTGTACTTTATAGTCCAAAGAAATAAATCAAAATATGCAGAGAGTAACTAATTGATTTCAATCCTCATGTGAAATGAATGTTTAACCATTTAGTTTAGGATGGATATCAGCTTGAAATGGTGACCAAAAACATTTATCCACACAGTGCATTGGCAATTTGAACTAGGAAATAAATAACAAGGAAAAAACAGTAAGTAAAATAATCAACAATGCATCCTTGTTACTTTTCCTCCTTACCCTATTAAAACAAAACAAGTTTCATTTATGAAATAGATAGGAGAAACAAGACTACACCATCGAATTCTAACATTATGCTACTGAACAGAATTAAAAGAAAATAAACTATAGAAAATGAACCTAAACTACAAACATTTATAGAAGTAAATAATGAAACTAAATTGAATAGTAAACAAAAGAAAAACCTCCTTCAGTATAGTGGCCCTCTGCAACTAACTGAGTTGAGCTGCTAACTAGCTGAAGATACTCTTTCAAATGATCACTTGGTCAAACACGACTTCATATTATTAACAAGAAAATAAGTTCCAAAATTACAGAGCTATGAGTTTGAGCTTAATACATACAGAAATTTGAACTCCTTCTCAGTTCTGTACAATTGATATTTAAAGAAACATTCCTAACTGCCTTTAGGTGGTTTCCACGTATTACAACAGATTTGCGTAAATGGTTGATCAACTACAGGTGACTTTAAGTCAGCAAGATGATTGCATGAAACTATTATCACCGGTGGTTGGTTCGAGTTAATGTTGCAATAAAACTGTCGGATTTATTAATTAGCCACGAAGAGTGGACACAGAGTCCTATTGCTCTCGGGTTTCTTCGTTTGACTCCATCTTTGACTGTGGTCTTGAGCTGGATTTTTTGTTGATATAGGCTGGGTGACTAGGATAGGATCCATGTCGAGACAATTCCAGAGATGACCATGTTGTCAGTTTCCTCATTTGACACCTATAACCTGTTCAACCATGGAAGTAGATACGAAACACACGGTTAGCTACAGAATGGGCTATGTTCCGTAGCTAATTTGCAAAAACTTATTTCAAATAGAAAAAACGTAAAATTATAACATGTCAATCATTTAATGTCTTCCTTGAGACAATATCTATCATTTATCAGTGATGGGGATCTGTCGTTTATGGAAAAACAAGAGAAATAAGTTAGAAAAGTTGTCAAAGAGAGAGTAATTATGAGGACAACAATTAGGTAAAGTGTGTTTATTTAGTATCTACTTTTTGTAAGCCACAATCCAATATGTTCTAGACATGAAGTGATTCAGCGATTAATTCTCTCCGCGGTATTACCGACACTTGATCCGTGGCTTAACACCTGATTGGTCCATCATCTCTATTTAAAGAAAATGGAGGGTGATTTGTCTAGTGAATTTTATGAGAGAAGATTATGTAAATTTTCTTTCTTTTTATTAATAATATTGCCTAAAGTGGTCGTGTTCGCTCAGGCCGTGGACTATTTCCCTCTTTAAGGGTTTTAAGCATGTCAAGAATACTAGTGTATTGATATGTGATATGTTTGTGAGTGGTGTCCTTTGGTATTCAATCTGTTGGGTAGCGGAGGCCTCGCGTAACGGTTTTGGGGCTCAAGGCCCGCAATTTTGGGTAAAAGTATGGTAAAGGCTCCGCAAGGTGCACAGAGCACGGATTGTAATAAGTCAAGTCAAAGGGTTGTCTGCCCAAAAATAAGGTAAGAAAATAGAAAGTGAGTCAGTCCGCGGACCCTAGAAATGTACAAATAGAGCAAGGCTCTATAGGTAGAGTCAGTTTTAGTTTTGGATCTTGAATGTAATAGGTTTATGAAGAAAAGGGTCTTTGAGTGTCTGTGAGTCCGAGTCAAGGGTGTTGGTAGATAGATAGAGGCTCTGCAGCTGTGTGCGCAGAGGCCTGATAGAGTTCGCAACTGTGTGCATGGACCCCTGTAGCTGAGTGCGCGAGGCAGATCTGGTTGTATTGACGGAAGATAAATAAAGATAATAATTTCTGAATCATTGTGTGCTTTCTCGTAAATCTATATGTTTCCTATGTTCTAAATTTACGCACTGTATTTAAGAATTATGATTGCACACATGGGTTTTATGTTAAATGTTTTCTTAAGGATTGTAAGACAAAGATGAGATCTGTGATAAATTCATTAATAAGAAAGTGTATAGCAGCATAAAGTGGTGCGAGGTGACAAAAAAATTCATGACCCCTCTAGACCACATCCAGACATCCCAAGGGTGCGAAAACCTGGTTCCAGCACCGTCCCATACTACCTCGGGTGATACTTCAGTCCGCGCCCCGCGGATTGTTGCTAAAAGGGCTGGTAGTGTGGAATTTGTTCGGCTAAAACACTTCTAAAACCTGGGTTAGGCCCCTACAAGCCAACAAATGGTTCCGTTGCTGGGACTGGGATCTGCCTAAGGGATGTCTGATGTCGAGACGCTAGAACCCTATGAAGAAAGAACTTGAATATTGGTTGGATCAAAAGCTTCATGAGTTCGTGGTTTAGGAAAATAGAAATCCATGGATAGCAGAGGAAAGGTGGATGGATTGTTACATATACATAGAGATCCACGAGATCTTCTTTGCATCCTTCTCGATAGAGGTGTATGAGTGGATCACACGGCTAGCTGATAGTTAGGGGAGGTGCAAACTGGATTAGCCCATTATGTGGACTCCGGAGTTGGTGCGTAGGCTGGAAGCATCCGAAGATAAAATCGCGCGGGCAGTAGATCACTGGTTGGATCAAATAATAGGATGGTTTATCACCGAATTCACGATAGACACGACTGTGAATTATAGTGAAGCAGAAAGGTGCTTTCTCCAAGGACCGTGGAGTAAGTACATCAAATATTTGAATACTTGGATTAAAATGTTGTTATGTGAAAAATGGATTATGTGCATTCATTGATGTCTGGAGTAACACAGAGCGGAAGAGGCTACCAAGGAAATGAAGGATTAGAGAACAGTCCTCTGATTTCTATTTCGCGAGAAAGGGAGGAAGAGATCGCAGGGTTTTCTCCAAAAAGTGCACTCCAGTTGATTAAGCAGCGCATTCCACTGATACCACCACCGTCCATGCCATCACCTACTTCACCTACATCAAATCCATCTTCATCTACCCCACCTTTTCCATCATCGAAGGTTCGGATGGCGAGTGCAGTCAAGTTTCCGGTATTTAGAGGCGTAGGAAATGAGGAACTAGATCAATTCTGGTTCGTGGTAAAGGCTGTATGGGTAGCCCAAGGCGTAACAGATGATAACATAATGAAGGCTACTTTGGTTAGCACGTTGTAAGACTGCATGTTAACGTGGTATATAAAGTACTCGAGCGATCACCCGAATGTGGGAATAGCTTCGATCCAGGATGCGTTGAACAAAGAATTTAGTTAGCCGAAATCAGAGACGCAGTCGATCATCCGATTCAAAGAGATCACGATGTTACCTGGTGAAACTCTGTGGGATCTAGATCAGAGATTGAAAAGTATAATCTGTGAGGCTAACATGATGCTGACATATGCGCAACACTGTACGTGGTTTGTGGTGTCTTTGACACCACATCTGAGGACGACGCTATCACAACAAAAGATCTCAACCCAAGCTGAAGCATTAGATACAACAATGAGGTTGCATGAAACTCCAATGCAGGATCCAGGGTTGGGAGTTCAAAAAATCCATGCATAGAAACAAAACCTGTTCTTAGAGATGCGGAGTTTGAAACAAGGCCAGGTGCCTCAGTCAGAGGCACGCGAAGAGGTGTGGTGCATCAAATGTAAGGGCCAGGGCCATGATAAGGATCATTGTCTTCTCTTCGCGAATTATGTGGTGGGGGGGGGGGACTGATACCATTGTGACCAGAGTTACAAGTAGGGCCAAGCACAACGCTCGCACTCTGGTGCGCGATCTGTCAGGTAGGGGGAAAGCATGCCACAAACAACTATCATCTATTGTAGAACCTGAGACAACCCCCCCAACAGCTATTTTGTAACTTTTGTAGGACGATGGGCCATGATGAATGAAATTGTTGAAGTTATGAGTTATTGATGGATCAGACGCCTGCTTACAGGATGCAGATGGAGGCGCAAGGTCAGGATTCAGCTGCAGCAATAGCACAGGGTGGATTCCAGGGACACGAACATGGACGAGGGGGAATGGGACCTAGACGAGGACGGGGACAATTAATCTTCTATAACTGTGGGGGACCTAGGAACTACACACGTGATTGTACGAACCTGACCAGAACATGTTGCCTGTACTATTACCAATTTGACCATGAAGCAGTCGATTAGCCCACACTAATTGCCCAGATGCGGGAAAATGGGGTGCTTCAAGCTACTCTGACTCAAAACGTCCAAATGATGAAGGCTGAACTGCATAAGGAAGATCCTAACGTTAACATGATGCTCCAGAGTGGTGCAACTATGGGAGAAGATAAGGGGAAGCAACGGGAGGAGGATGCATGGGTTCGTAAGGCCCCTGCAAAACAACCTGAATTTGATTTGGAGCACACGAAGGAAACATTTATGGATGCTAAGAATAGCTTCCCAGAGGCTTCTACTTCGGGTATCAAGGATCAAACTGAGCCAGAGAGGGATACTTCTATGCTAACTACCTTTTTAGATACATGCATGAAGATACTATGGGACACTAAAGCGGTGAAGGGATTGCAAGAGTTGATAACTAGGTGCGCAGGGTCGGATGAACTGCGTATGGTCTGGAAACTAGGTAACAATGCATTGGGCACCGGGCAGGAAATGTGGTTGACTGCCTAGAAAAGAGATCTAGGAGCGCATGGGTAGGCCTGCAATACAATGGTCTCCTATCCAATTACGACTGGCGAACCAATAGAAAATATTGCCTATGGGGAGACTGTAAGGAGTTATAGTAGATATCGAAGGTGCAAGCACACAAACCGTTTTTGAGGTTATAGAAATTGTGGATGACAGTAACCCACATCTTGCATTATTAGGGATAAACTGGGCAATGGATATGAATGGAGTAATCAACTGGAAGAAATGAAAAAATGATATTCGAGAAAAAATCTCTCCGTGTAGTGGTTCCATTGGACCCAGCCGAAGGAGCGCGCTAAATTGAGCCTATGCGCGATGAGGACAACATCGATGAACTGGACTGTATCTACTAGATCACAGTGCAAGATCAGGACCAAGTGAATCAGACAATGGACAAGAGAATCTCATGGGAACACGACAGTTCCTGCACGTTGGACTCAGATGAAGAGATTGAGCGATGGCAGAACCAATTGCACAAGTTAACAACCTAAATTGTAATATGATGGTTAGATCACTACGCAGTGTAATAATATAAGCAAGGGAGCAACCAACCAATGAGGGTGCAATGAAGGTGGAGGGACTGACAGACCGACGCAAAATGGCGAGTTTCAGACAAAAGTAGCTGGGTGCGCAAGCAGGGCCACTGTGTGCGACATCTACTCAAGGGTGGAGTACATGCCAAAAGACTAGGCGAAAGTGGCACGAATATAGGAGGCAGGCGCGCGTACAGGTTGGAGGGCAAATGGGGTGAGCATCCATCGGCAGTTTAGGGCGCAGGTGTATGTTGTGCAGACACCTAACCAAATAAGAAGCACAAATCCGAATTCACCACAGCGATCCAATCCGCCAGTTGCCCGCGACGAAGTCAGCAGGAAAACAGGGGGGAGAACGAACAGCGTCGGCCCAATAAAACGGCCCACTGGGAGGTTTTGGATTCCATGGGTTCGATGGGCCTATAACAGGAGGGGCCGAAGGTGAGCTTGTTAATAGTAAGACAGGAGGGAACCTAGAGTAGGTGTGGTAGCAGCAGTCCTTGTGAAATCAACAAAGTATGGGCACGCTTGAGAACGAAAAGCCCACTAGTAGAGGATGGCATCAGCAAGATGGAAAGTGGCGATGCACATGTGGGCCGCGCAAACCTGCACATAAGGGAACCAGGCACGGCCAAGTATACCGCAAAACAAGATGTGATCCTACTATCATGGTTGCAATCGCACCAACGGAAGAACATACCCCACACAATAGTGCACGAAGCGATAACAGATACACAGGCACTTGAAAGGTGCCCTGAGCCCGAGGTAGCAGGAAAGCTGAGACCTTGCACCTGGGGTGCGACCACTAGATTAGTTGTGGAAAGCACAGTCTCAGTGCCCCAAGCAGTTGAAAGAAGGCGTGAGACTATAAACAAGTTTGCAGGAGGCCGACGCAGAAAGCAGGTTCCGTGCAGAATCATTTGGTCCACAAAATGTTGGCTGCGCCATAGGGGTTGCACTACTGCGCGGAAAGGTTGGGAGGTGACCGTCAACGCCACTATTCCTGACAAGAAATTCGAGTTACGACAAAAAGAAGCAAGCAACTGGCCATTAAGATAGGAGTTCCCAGCTCGATATAAAAAGATCTGCCGCTAAGACGCTATTAATGAACCAGAAGTGGAGGGAAGGGACCCATTTAACCAACAAGTGGAACAGGCCATGGTAGAGGCCTACAGCAAGGTACCAGAGTTGGATATCCCAACAGGACTTCCAACAACTGACAAGATTCATCACATGGTCACAGGATTTCATAAGGCCCAAGAGGAGGCCACGAAAGATCAGTGGGCATTAAATTTACAAATTGTTGAGCTAAGACTAAAGGCGCAGCCACCCACACCCCTAGAAGTTCGAGAGTAGTGCTATGGCACAATTTAAGCAAGATTGGAAGTGATAAAGCACACTGTCCAAGAATGCTCAGGATTGTTGGATCAATCCCTCCTTACGCTCACATCCCTCTAGGAAGACCTCACATTATAACAAGTTGAGACAGAAGCGCGGGAGTTATAGTAGGCTTATGATACAACCCGAGGGATTGCGCAAACTGTAACCATCACGCAGCAGTTGGCTAAAATGAGGGAGGCCCAGTTACTCAAGGCCCAAGTTGACGCAGCTCGGAAAAAAGAAGGAGTGCTTAAAAAACACATCAAACCTTGGCTTGATGAGGCATTCACGGTCTCCACCACCATCAAAGGAAAGTTAGCACACATGCAGGCCGCCTATGAACCTGGACAAGCACCTAAAATAGATACTAATGCATCAGTGGCTCGCGTAGAACAGGTAGAGCAAATGGCAGAAGATTTTGTTGCAAATGTAAGCGAAGCACAGACGTTGTTGCATGGCCTCCGCGCGAAGATTTCCGCACTAGCGAAGTGACCCAGGACGAGTCACCATGATTGTGTTGGGGGCTTGTTGGGTCGCGGAGGCCCCGCGTAACGCTTTCGGGGCTCAAAGCCCACAATTTTGGGTAAAAGTATGGTAAAGGCTCCGTGAGGTGCGCAGAGCGTGGATTGTAATAAGTCAAGTCAAAGGGTTTTCCGCCAAAAAATAAGGTAAGAAAATAGAAAGTGAGTCAGTCCGCAGACCCTAGAAATGTATAAATAGAGCAAGGCTCTATAGGTAGAGTCAGTTTTAGTTGTGGATATTGAATGTAACGGGTTTATGAAGAAAAGGGTCTCTAAGCGTCTATAAGTCCGAGTCAAGGGTGTTGGGAGATAGATAGAGGCTCTGTAGCTATGAGTGTAGAGGCCTGATAGAGTCCGCAGCTGTGTGCGCGGACCCCTGTAGCTGAGTGCGCAGGGCGGATCTGGTTGTATTGGCAGAAGATAAATAAAGATAAGAATTTATGAATCATTGTGTGCTTTCTCGTAAATCTATCTATTGCCCATGTTATAAATTTATGCACTATCTTTAAGAATTATGATTGCATGCACTGGGTTTTATTGTTAAATGTTTGTAATAAGGATCGTAAGACAAAGATTAGATCTATGATAAATTCATTAATAAGAAAGTGTATAGCAGCACAAAGTGGTGTGAGGCCACAAAACAGTTCGCGACTGCTCCAGACCACATCCAGACATCCCAAGGGTGCGGAAACGTGGTTCTAGCACCCTCCCATACTACCTTGAGTGATAGCGTATAGTAGCACAAAGTGGTGTAATGCATAGAATAGTTCGCGACCCCTCTAAACCACATCTAGACATCCCAAGGGTGTGGAAACCTGGTTCTAGCACCCTCACATACTACTTCGAGTGAGACTTCAGTCCGCACCCCACAGATTGTTGTCGAAAGGGCCAGTAGTGTGGGATTCGTTTGGATAAAACATTTCTAAAATCTGGGTCAGGCCCCTACAAGTCAGCACAATCTAAGGAACTTACCTTGTACATTCCTACATGGTATCAGAGCTATTCAAGGGCCGCATCTATTGGTGATCCAAATCCGAAGCCAGTACAACTGCATCTGACTGTTGTTTCCTAGTTGTGTTATTTCTGATTGCTTTCGGGCCAAGATGATTTCTCTATTGTGTTAGGAGCACATGTTCCAGTGAGTAACCCCTTTTCTTTCACACGAAAAGGTTTCTGGTAGCCCTAGCTACATCATTTTTAAGAGCTGGAGGTATACCATCTTCATTTGCAATTATAGTTATTTATCTCTCTGTTTCTTTCAGTTTATAGTCCTCTATAATTTTTTTTAATTATCAAATCTATACCTTTCATTTCTGCGTAGGCTCTTTGCCCCACGACTGTGTGCAATATGGGCAAACCACAAACAAAAAATTATATTTTTCTCATGACTATGCTCTTTTCTATCGCACCTTAATGTGATCTGAAAATCAGAAACATTGAGGAAAATATCTAGTTTCTAGCCAAATCTAACTTTAGGCCATAAGGCTTGGATATTTTTGCTTCTTCGTTTGGTTTGTGTGGTCGTTTTTTATTTTGTAGGAAAAAAGGGGTTTTCCAGGTAAGCACGCACCCCAAAGTCTCAGTGAGCAAAAAAAAAAAAATCTTCCTTCTTTCCAACAATTACTAAATCTTTTTACTAGCTCAATTGGTCTAAAGTTACTTTATGAGAATAGAGGTCTTGGGTTCAAGTCTTTCTTTTTGTTGAGTTATTTTTTCAAAAATACATGTAACTTATGTTTTAAAGTTACTTTATGTAAACTTGTTCTCACCCATTCTAAAAAGTGAGCCACTTTATCTTTTATTTAAGTTACAATTTAGTGAATAGTTCATAAAGTACCATTGTAAAAATGACCCTCAGTTATTCATAAAAGTGGGTCACATAAAGTAATCTTTTCTGAAAAATGAGCTAATTAGATTAAGTTTGGAACATTATCATTAACTTCCGAACATTATCATTAACTTCCGAACATTCACGTGGTTTGTTGGGATCTTCAACAACTTTTCTTCAAAAAACCATAACTTCTTCATCCAGAAGTTTTTTTCAGAGCCGTTTTTTTGAATCAATCTAATTTTTTGAGATATTTCCATTGTAACACTTAGTTTTGTCATATAAAGCTTCAACTTCTTTTAAAATGGAAAGTTCATGCCTAGTTATTCTTGACAATGCCAACTTCTTCCAATGGCTATCCTACATGGTGGATTTACTTAGAAGTAAAGTTCTTTATAGAATAGCCTCAAGCCAAGAGTCTAAACCTCAAGATGAAGATAAGTTAGCCAAATGGGAAAATAAGAAAGATCAAGCACGTGGGTTGATAGGGATGTCTATTTCTCCAAACCTTAGATTCCATATCATAGAAATTGATACCGGCGATGAAGCAATGAAAATGTTCAGTACTATTTTTGGAATTAAAAATGAAATTAGAGCCCATCAACTCGAAAATGAGTTGCTTACTTTGGACCCCAATAATTTTTCTTCCATTGAAGATTTTTTTTCCAAGTTCAAGATGCTTAGACTTCTCTTGGAAGGGTTAAGGTTAAGAAGGAAGATGGTAGTGTTATTTATTCCATCCTTACTAAGTTAACCAACCTACTCTGTGTTTGTTTCCACCTTCGATTCTATTAGAGAAGTCTTTATTTCTCAAGGACAAGACTACAAGTCCCCTCTTTTGATGCCTTTTGTGATTCTTTAATAAGAGAACAATAAAATCTCTTACACTTTGGTGTTCTTAATACTAGAAACTCTTCTAAGAAAGCCTTAGCAATCCAGCAACAACCAAGTTCAAATAATCCCAGGAAGCAATATCCTAAAACAAATGGTCCCAAACCAAACAAGGGTCCTAAGCAATTCTAGTCTCAAAATGAAAATTCAATTCAACAAAATGATAAGGAAAATAAAAACAAAGGGAAGAAGACTGATATACATTGCAACTTTTGTAATCGTGATGGCCACTTAGAATCCAAATTCTTTAAGAGGATGGAAGTCTTGGAAGCAACAATGAAGAAGAATAACATCCATTTGGAGCACTCTTCAATTTCAACTTCATCTTCACGAATAACACTTTCTGCATGTGATTATCAAGCTTCTCAATCTGGTTATACACTAAATGTATCTTCTTCTACTCATTCTCATGAGTGGCTCATTGATTATGGAGCTTCTTATCACATGGCAAAAAAAAAGACATGTTTTTTTCTTTAAATGATTGTAACACCAAAAATATATATGTTCGTGATGATATATATCTTAGTGTTGTAGGGATTGGAATTGTTCATCTAGACAATGGTCAATTTAATGATGTATTATGTGTTCCTACCTTATCTTGCAAACTTCTATATGTATATCTAATAACTCATTCAAGTGAAGGAAAAACCATTGATTTTCACCTCATGATGTTGTAATAAAGGACCTAAGAGATGCTAGACAAATTTTAGCTATTGACATTTCTGATGATTCTACAAAGTTGTATAAGTTTAACAATTTTGGGTCATTGACTCTTCCCTCGATATATGTTGCTCATAATGATGAAGTGAGAAAAATTTGGCATGAGCAATTTGGTCACTTAAACTATCGCTCCCTTCAAAATCTATGTAAAGAAAATATGGTGATAGGTCTTCCTATGGTATCTTGCAGGGATGGTGTTTGTTTCGGATGTGTACTCGGAAAACATCATCAAGATAGTTTTGAAAAACATGCCTCTTGGCATGCCTCATCCTCCTTACAGCTTGTGCATATTGATTTATGTGGTATACTTCCAGTTGTTTCATTCTCTAGTTACAAGTATTTCTTAACTTTCATTGATTATTTCTCTAGACATAGTTTGGTATACTTCTTAAAACTCAAGAGTGAAGTCTTTAACATGTTCTTGGCCTTTAAGGCCTTTGTTGAGAAGCAATATGGACAACAAATTCTTAAGATAAGATCTGATAATGGCAGATAATATGTTAACAACAAATTCATCAACTTTTGCACTGAGCATGGAATTCAATTGCAACATACTGTTCCATATACTCCACAACAAAATGGTGTACCTGAAAGGAAGAATCGCACCTTAAAGGAAATGACTAATTGTATGCTTCAATCTAAAGGACTTAGTATTAATTTTTTGGCAGAAGAAATTAACTGTGAAAAATACTAGTAAGTCACACTCCTACTAAGGTTTTAAAGAATAACAATCCAAAAGAAGAATGGAGCTCAATTAAACCAGATGTAAGTCACTTTCGTGTTTTTGGAAGTGAAGCATGGGCCCATATTCTAGATGAGAAACATAAAGCCTTAGAAACTAAGAGTGAAAATGCATTTTTATTGGATATTCTAAAGATGTAAAAGGATATAGACTTCTTCAACCTAAATCCAAAAGTATAATCATTAAAAGAGATGTAAAGTTTACTAAAAATATATCAGCCTATGGGCCTAGTTCGGTGGATGCACCACCTCTCTCTATCCCTTCTACTTCTGGAAGTATTCCTTCTTCAGATGATGATGACGAGGATGACAATCCTACCCCATCTTCTCAGGATATTCCTTCATCTCCTCAACTTCCAAAATGGGTCCACTCTACTCGGGATGCAACAGGTGCTCTTGGAGGTGATCCTAAAGATCAACATCATACACGTTCTCAGTTTGATAGAGCCTCTTCTTTACTCGCTCAATTTTAGCGAATTATGATCATGACACTTTTGCAAAAGCTTTAAGCCATCCAGATTGGGACACAACTATGCATGAAAAATATCATTCATTATTGGAAAATGATACATGGGACCTTGTTCTTCTTCCAAAGGGATGAAAAATTGTTAGATGAAAATAGGTTTACATAACTAAGTTGAGCAGATGGAAAAGTTGATAAACATAAAGCTCATCTTGTTGCTAAGGGTTTTTCACACATTGAAGACATTAACTATACTGAAACCTTCTCCCCTATTGCCAAATTGAACTCTATCCTCCTTGTTCTTTCCCTTTTTGTCTCTTTCAAATGGGAAGTCCATCAGATTGATGTTAAATCCACCTTCTTACATGGGGAATTGTGATGAGGCTCATCAATGTGTAAATTATGCAGACCTTAATGCACCTCCAACTTACTAAAATCAACTTTCCTGATAATTCTTTATATGTTTTAATTTTATTTTTCTTAATGAGGAAAGTAAAGATGAGATGTCATGGGCAGTGGTCTAATGTGCATTGATTGTAGGTTTTGGAGCAAATTTTGGCTAATTAAAGTGCAGGAACTCGAATGAAGAAAAGAAAGAGGGATTCTAGGAGATATGATCTCCCTCCTTGACTCCTCACTCACTCTAAGATTCCTCAATCAAATCTCACCAGCTCGGAGTTGCAAGCAAATGAGTCATGAGGTTCATTGGCAGCCAAGCTAGTGACAGGTGAAGACCAGTTGATCTTGAGATTGGGAGCCAAGCCTCCCTAAATTTAAGGAAGTTGTTAGTAACTTCAATTGTATAAATCAAAAGGACTAGAGCCTCATTAGGATTCATATTTTTTGTACAATATGGCTAAGCAACATTTTCAAGTTGAAGCAATGTAACCAAGCATTCTTGTGTATTTATGATATTTTAATGAAAATGAGCAACATTCCCTTGATCAAACAATGAGTTGACTGAGAGGGTTGAAGCTCTTGGGTTTGGGCCCAACCCTAGCAGTAGATGTTCCTCTTGTTGTAATGTATGCTTAGGTTATACTTATAGTTTGTCGCTAAATTGATTTTGGTGTTGTGAATTTGCAAATATTGGTAGGGTTAATTAGTTTTCTTCCATTTGTGGATAGTTCTAACAGTGGCATCGCAGTGACAAGAAGATATTCCAAAAAGGGTGAAATCAAGTGATTTTAAGCTCATTTCTCCCTTTCAGGTATCATGGCATGAGGAACACTTCCCATACAACCCAAAAAGACATAATTCTTGACTTTTGTGTAATCTAGGGTTTCCTGCTCATTAGGTCATTATCTTCAGTTTCATAGGATCAGTTGCAATTGGCATTTCTGATCTCTTAGGTTTTGCATTGATTTCATATCATTTTTGTATTGGTTTCAAGAACTTCCATGCATGAACTTAGCAAATAATTGGTGACAACTCTCTTTTCTTCTATTTGAATAAACCCTTCTTTCTTTTTAGATGAATTTATGTACAAATGCCAACAGTGATGTGTGTTGTTACAGGAGGTTCTACATTGCAAGGATACCTCATCTCATCAGCCTCAGCCAAGCCATATCCACCCATGATTTCCAACAGTCACTAAGGTCTCAATTCAAATTCTTGTTTTATGAGGAAAAATTGCCATCTCCATTGAGCAAATCCAACCATCTCAAATATTTTTCTTGAGTTCTGAGTAAGTGCCATTTACAACCTATGGTTTGTTTTCCTCTAGGAAGTTCAACCAATTCCCAAGTGTTATTTCTGATTATTGAATCATATTCTTGTTCCATGGATGTTTTCCATTCACTACATTCATTTGCTTCTTTATAACTAGATGGTTCAACCACATTCATCATACTAGTTATAAAAGCATTTTCCCTATATCTTGCAGGAATTTGAGCTTTTCTACCTGATCTCTTGAGTGGTGGGGTGGCTTCAAACCTTATTTGATCATCATTTTGTTTTTTCTTCTTGCTATTATTGTTGTTGTTGTTGTTGCTGTTGTTGTTGTTGTTGTTGTTGCTGTTCTTCCTCTGCCTTTGTCTGCTGCCTCATTGTGCTCATCAGATTCTTCATGATCCTGCTCATGGAATTTGACATCTCTAATAACAAAAATATTGTGAGTAGAGGGATTAAATAATCTGTAAGCTTTATACTGTGAACAATACCCTATAAAGGTACATCTGATGGCTTTTGAATTTTTTTTTTTTCTATATTCCTTTGGAATGTGGGAAAATGCTTTAGATCCAAATATTCGTAAGTGTTTTACTACAAGATTAAAACCATATAATGCTTCATAAGGAGTTTTAGACTCAAGACTCTTTTTAGGACTCCTATTTTTCAAATAAACTGCGGTATTCACCGCTTCATCCCAAAAACCATTTGAAAGATTCTTACCTTTCAGCATACTTCTAGCACATTCCACAAGCGTTCTAATCTTTCTTTCCATTACTCCATTATGTTGTGGAGTATGGGGTACTATGAACTGCTGCAAAATTCCATGATCTTTACAATACCTGATAAGCTCATCCTTCCTATATTCTCCCCTTTGACCAGAACGAAGAATTTTTATCCGTTTCCCTATTTATCTTTCAATCATATTTTTAAACTGCTTAAAGTATTCGAATGTATGACTCTTCTTACTTAAGAAATACACCCAAGAAAACTTCGTACAGTCATCAGTAAACAGTAGAAAATATAGTGCACCTCCTAATGATTTTGTTTGCATTGGTCTACAAAGCTCTGTGTGCACTAATTCAAGTATATCCCTCTGTTTCTTTTCTGTTCGAACAGAGAATTCTTTTTTATGCATTTTTCCTAATGTACATGCATCACAATTATTATGTACTTGCTTTAGCATACAAAGATCTCTTACCATTTCCTTCTTTTGTAGTAAAAACAAACCATTGTTGTTGATGTGGCCAAAGCTCTGATGCCATAGCTCTTCTGTAGTCAGGCTCGCTACTGTCAATGCTCAAACTACTGCAGGTCTTACATCCAACCTGTACAGTCCTCCTGTTCAAATTCATGTAGCAATTGTCTTCATGCCATCTAGCAGATCTTTAATATAACAGTGAGATCCAACGAATTCAACTTTCAGATCTTGATCTGTAATCATGAATACAGAAATCAAGTTCTTTGTTACACGAGGCACATACATAACATTATGAATTTGTTTGATATTACCATTAGGTAGAATGACAGAAATTTTCCCATACCCTTTGATTTGATGACTTTTATCATCACCTAGGTAAATCTATGTACCTTCGTTGATTTCTTTAAAATCTTCGAACCAATTCTTGTTTCCTGTCATGTGTGTTGATGCTCCTGAATCCACATACCAGATGTCTGCATCAACATTCTCATCACGATCTACCATGAACAATCTGAAATTTTACACATGATTGTCATTCGCAAGATGACCTGCATGTCTTTTCTGCTTCTGCTGTGCACTCCCTGGCAATATGACCTAGTTTTCTGCAATAAAAACATTTAGTTTCAGAGTAGATTCTATTCGGATGCATACCTTGGGTCTGATTTGGTCTTTTGTGTGAGTTTGCTCCGTTTTACTGTTGTGGACTTCCTTTCCCTTTGAAGAAGTTTTTCTTCGCCATTAATGCAAGATCAGCACTCTGGGGCTTCAGAGATGATCTTCTTTCTTCTTCCTGCATCAATATTCCTATCAGCTCTTCAAATTTTGGGATCTTCTCTCTGGCATTTATCCCAATGATGAACATTTGGTAATCATCAGTGACACCATTCATTGTAATGGTTACAAGATCTGTATCGTCAACAGTATGACCAATGTCTGCCAATTTGTTCTTCAGATCCTTGATCCTTGCTACGAATGAAGCAATTGTTTCATTCTCCTCCATCTTCTGGGACAGGATATTACTCTTGAGGAACATAAGACGATTTGAATTCCTAATCTCATACAAATCCTTCAGAATTCCCCAGATTTCATTAGTTGTCTTACAATCTCTAATGTGTGGTATGATGCAGTCTTTCACTGACATCTTCAACAACATCCTTGCTTTACCTTCTCGCTTCTCCCAATCTAGGATCGATGCTGACCCAACCCGAGCTTCGACTCATCCCCATTCGCAATTGTCCAAGCACTCTGCACGTCTAGCAGAGTCTGCATCTTGAATTTCCAATTTGCATAATTGGAACCATTGAGCTTGTTATGTTCACTCAAGCATGCTTCAAATATATTGTTATTCATCTCGGCGATTTAAGAAAAAAATATTTCGACAGGTAAAAGAAGATGTTAGATTTACCCCAGATCTGTCACAAAGACAGATCATTGATCTTCAATGTTGTTTGATTCACATCACACCCACTGATCACCGTGGCTTCCTTCACAGCCTCTAGACAACCTTTTGTTGTGAGCTACAGCCTTGTTCTTGGCTTCCCCATGTAGCTTTTATGATTTACATGATTGTCGCAGATGTACATGACTTATTTGCGACATCGTCTCAGCTGTATAGGGAATACCTACGATGGCTAAAATAGAAAATACATGCGAAGGAGCTACACTGCACTCGTCACAGTGATACTCCTCTTAAACTATGGCGATTTCGGTTTCATCACAGTTATACTCCTCAACACAACGATGATTCCTGTTCAGTGACACCCACCAGCCAACACACAGGTTCCTCAGCCTTGACGCTTTGATACCATGATAAAAATGACAATGTTTATATTAAATAAATAAAACCCACTGGTCAGCTCTACGAAAGAGAGTCTGAACCAGGAGAGTTTGGCTTTGCAGAATGCTCTGTATTGTTCATGCACATTACACATTAAATAGAAAACATGGTTTCAGGGAAGTTAGAGCAACATCCTAAGAAATAGAAACTAATTCCTATCCTAAGGTTACGTGAACCAACTCTACCTATTCTAGGATAATGAGTAACAAATCATAATATTTTATAATTGTAAAGCTCGACCCTTTGTTAACCTTATTTGAAAAAATCACATTAATCATATCATTTAACTAACCTATTTTGGGATTTACTCGTTTGGGATGGAATCATTAATGTGTTCAGCGCTGCCGTTGTAATTCAACGGGGCCTTGAATTTGCTCCAATGAATTAGATTCACATCATTGTTCTCATTCGAATGGGGTTTTGTCTTCAACTTAATCCGTGTACAAAAATTCATTCCTTTGGCTGAAAATTTAATTTTAAATGCGAAGAAGTTTTGCTTTGAGACATGGATCGGAACAATTAACGTTCACTTCATTGAGACACCTTGGTCCAAAGGGTAACTTAATTGATGGAAGACCAAACCAAACCTCACCTCTCTTTCACCAAAAAAATGATTTCAATTTTGTTGAATTTTTTTTTAGATTCATATTTCATTTGATCGAATGCGACTTTGCCAATTAAAATTGGGTTTGAGATTTTGTCCTATTCTAAAACGAGCTAAACCCTCGTTCCTCTTTTGTAAAATTGTTCTCTCATTTTCCAGTATTGCTCCTCATGCCAAAAATAGCATGAGTACTATGCAATTAAGACTTTTTGGTTGTCGATACCACACAACACATTCAACAGTAACACAGAGAATGAATTGATGCAGGTTTCCCAACGGCAGAAATGTTCTAGATCGATGCACGTCTCCCAGGAAAACCTATTCAATGTAAGCGATATATCGTGTATTGAAGGGACACCAAACCCATATAACAAGCACATGAGGTCTCCAAATTGACCATGTAAATCGCCAAAGATCTTAATAGAATCCTCTGTTTACAAAATGCCAAATTCTCAAACATAAATTGTGTGCACACAAGGGTTTCTAGACACTTGCCTTTAGTAAATATGTTAGATATGATCGACTAGGCAAAGCACACAATGCTCTGATAGCAATTGAAAGAATGGGCAGAGAAAATAGCGCTCCGATACCAGATTGAAAGATCTAGAGTAAACAACAGAAACACAACAACAACTGTTCAATTAAAACATAATACCACAAATCAATTTACAGCAGGTGAAAGCAGCTACAACTGCATTAGGACTATGCGTCCAGACTCTCTGCAGCAAACTACTGCTGCTACAAGAACATGCAACTACAGTTGCGTACAACTTCGACTATGAGTCCTGAACCTGCATTCTTCTATCCTAGCTCAACTATATTTATACAAAACTATTAAGTCGGTAAAAGCCTCTTCAGGCTCGAAGGGTCATGACGGTGAGTATGGAGGTGGTGCCTCTTTGATACAGGAAAAGTCCATGGCGGTGAGGCGGAGCATTGTCAGTTATTTGGTGGTCATAATTAATCTCCAACACGCCCCCTTAATTACGACCAACAACTTAATCTTGACTTAACAAAACTTAAACATGCATGCTGGTCTAAGTCTCAGCTAGGCTTACAATGATTCAAAACTTTGACATCAACTCTTGTGTTGGATTTATTTTTCCTTTTCTTCCAAATCCTGTATCCTCTGAAGTGCTTCATCTTCATCTTTTTGGCGTGGGTTCCAAATTTCAGTTTCTTCATTTGTTGTTGCAGCTCTACCAAAACATAGAAAATCATTTCAGGGTGTCCATGGATGTCCTTTACCTCTTCAAAAATATGTTCGTATGTGGACCACTGCCACATGTCATCTTCTATAGTTTGTTCTTCATCATCAATCTTCTCATTATAAATTTGTTGCAACATAAGTTCATAATAAAATTTAATCTCTTTAGGGCTCTAATACATGAAAATATCATTTTCATTTTCAATATCATTAATACTGTCTTTAATATTCATTGCTACAATTTCTATGCAGGCATCATCAATACATGGTTTTTCAAGCCATGCTTCAAGAAACTTTAATTCTTCTTCATGTTTTGCTACTTCATCTCAGTTGCTTCTAGCATCTGCACACACAAAATCATTTTTCAGTTTATATGAAAAAACATTTTGAGAACCATATTGGTTCTGTTCATTCTACTCTTGACTGAGAGCTTCCTCCTCTTCTTCCTTCTTTAACTTTGTGGATGCCTCATAATCTTGAGTCTTCGCCTTTGATTCTACAAATAGGTTTTCTTCCACTTGGTTTTCAAACCCAAGTCAATTTCTCTCACCAAATAACAATCTATCAATAAGATGTTTATGTTGCATCATTTGCAACCACTCGTCACGAGTTAATCGTTCTTCATAAAATTTAACATCAGCAATTTCAATCGCTAAATCCATTGAACCAAATGCTTCTCCATTGGCAACATTATATATGCCAAAATCAGCATCTGCGGATAATACACCATCAACATTGTGATCCGTTTTCAAGTGAGATTCACAAAATCCTTCATCTCTCTGTAGATTCGCTGCTATAGATCCATCTTCATTTTCATCTTCAAGCACTGCTACAAGAGGCTGAACAACACTACTGTCTTCAACTTGATTACTCCCCCTTGCACCAAATTCTGCTTCGAGGATCTTCCATGTTTCATTGGAAGTTGTGGCTTCTGCTACCTTGCACAAACAATTCTCATCCAAACCTTGTTTTATAAAATTTAATGCTAAATCATCACATACTTCATCATATGACTTGTTAGACGAATGCTCAATTAAGTCTTTAGCTCGAAGAAAAGTTAGCATTCTAATAACCCATAAATCAAAATTTTTACTAGTAAACATAGGTGGTGGTAGCATAGGTGGTGGTAGCAGATCAAAGCTACACCAATCACCTTCGATTCTTCTTTGTCTTTCACTAGACTTCTTAACCTCTTTTCTTTCCAGGGTCCACGCTCTTTAACACACTGTCACTTCCAAACTCAAAGATTTTGTGCCTTTGCCTTCTTTATCTACCTTTTCCTTCTTTAGCTAGTTAGCAAAACTTTCTTTATCTACCTTTGCCTTCTTTAGCTAGTTAGCAAAACTTTGATGCTGATGCTGGCAACTTCACAGATGGGTTGAACACTTTAATGGGTGCCACAGTTCCACAATGCAAAAGATTAAATCACGACTTCATATTCAACTAGTAGGTGCATCCTCCATGACATCAATGCTCACTCAAGTTACAGTCTCACAAACAAATAAACAAGCGCCACCCAAAAAAAAAAGTTCAAAAACTTTGCTGAAGGAAATGTGTCAATCATCCAAAACAAGGAACACCGTCGAACATAAACAACAATCACTGCTCTACAGCACCTCGTGCACTACAATAGTAACCTCACACAAGTTACACACGTAAGACTCAATTTAGAGTGACAAAGAATATGCCTCAACACTTCTTCTCTGCCATGTGGCTGTCGTTCTATAGGCTCATGGCTCTCTTATCAAGAACAATGTTACAAAGTGGCTATCTAGCTTTTCTTAATTCAATATAAGCATATGAATCCGCATATATTTCACCGATTGCAATTATGTAGCATTATGATTTTGTTTCGAAAAATAGAGCTTAGAAAATAATAGAAAGTGAGAGCGGCTCACAATACTGGTGGCTGTGCCTCAACCTTGCTACTAAAGTCTTCAACGAAGTCTTCAATTCTACAGGTTTGCGGCGGCCAAACTAGCTTGACTACGACGGCTCGTTCTGATTCCTTATTCTTTAACGCGACAATTAAAACTGAAAAAATTGATGTCTTGGTCCCTGATTACGACTGGGGTCGTGGTGCTTCTTTCAACGACACCTTCTCTCGACGGCTAAACTTGCAGCTCTCTTCACTGGCAAGGTTCAATGCCAAACATCATTGGCACTCCTGGAAGCTCTGCACTGCAACAATAGCCTCATAAACAATTTCCATTGAAATTGTGGAATTTTCAAACAACTTCATTTAATCAGTCCTCAACTTTATTGTTGCAGGGGCCATTTCTGACTCTGTGGAGCACAGGAGATTTTTTCCCTCCACTATGACTGAGTAGAGGCAGCTCTGGTCCCAATTGACAACAACAATATACTTTCACACCACAGGTCAATAAGCATTCTGCTTCTTTTCCTTCACTTTCAGACCGTGACAGAGAGCAACAATTGTAATACGCTCAATTACTCTGGCTCTGATACCAATTGATAGAATGGGCAGAGCACACAATTCTCTGATACTAATTGAAAGAATGGGAAAAGCAAACAACGCTCCGATACCAGATTGAAAGGTCCAGAGTAAACAGTGGAAACACAGCTACGACTGTTCAATTAAAACAAAAGACCACAAATCAATTTACAGCAGGTCAAAGCAGCTACGACTGCATCAGGACCATGCGTCCGGAATCTCTGCAGCAAACTACTACTGCTACAAGAACATGCAACTACAGCTGCGTACAACTTCGAGTACTGACTCTGCATTCTTCTATCCTAGCTCAACTGTATTTATACAAAAATATTAAGTCGGTAAAAGCCTCTTCAGGCCCAAAGTGTAACACCTTCTAGTTTGTGCGACGGGCGGGCGCCGGGCGACCGGGCGCGCACGCACGATGGGCGTGCGACGGTGCGACCAACCGGGCAAACGACGAAGTGTGGAGGAAATGGGACGATAAGTGGGACGATAAGGAGAGCGACTTGCGACACTTAACAAATGAGTGTGGAGCGAAGGTGACTTATACCCGATGTGCGAGGGCGTTCATGTGGGTTGGCCGACGGTTCCATGGGCGGTTGTAGGGGTGTGCAAGCCACCGATAAGGGGGTCGGCTGGGCAAGCGACCACCCTCCAAACGAGCGTATATATGAGGAGCGTTTGGCTTGGTTTTGGACAATCAACTCAACACATCTCTTGTATATTCGCATAGCAAGAAGGAAGTGCGCAGTACAGGTTGGGGAATGCGCATAGCTCATGCGCATATCTTGGTAAAGGCGCAGAACTAGTTCTTGGTTGATGGTTGGCAAGGTGTGCCATATGTTGGGTGATGAATGTGCAGATTTGTGCAGGACTTGAGGTGGAGTTCTTGGTGTCTCGGGTGAGCACCCTCCTACCGTGCAAGAGTGGCACGAATGTTGTAAAGGCTGATTTATGCCTCAGTTGTAAAATTGACTAAGTATAGACTTGGAGTTTTGCCAAGTATACTTGATGATTGTATTATTGAAAGACTGATATAATATATTGTTGGGCAGACTTGTTCGGGAGTTGCCCCTCCCCTTTATATCTTGCAATTGTTGTTCTATTTTATGATTGTTGTGGATAATGAATAAGTATGGGTGTTCATTGATATAAAGGTTAACTAATAATATACTTGGTTGAGAAGCACAAACTAAGTACACGATTGTGAATTAAGCGTAGTCCATGTGCACAAGTATTGTTAAAAAGAAAGTGTTCGGTGGTGCCGCACCTCGCCGGCATGGTTGGAAGGCTACCGTAGGCTTGGGGGCGTGACAGTTGGTATCAGAGCTAGTCTAAAGACTTGGAGGAGTCTTGAAAGACTGGGTTGAGCAGGTTGCTCATGAAGAAGTATGATGATAGGTACTTGCAGGTGAAGGAAGTGGTTTCACAATCAAAGTGAAACAAGGATTGGTTCATTATGCAGGGGCCGGATAAGAGACTGAAAGGCAAGATGGTGGATGAACCTATGATAGGTGAGTCTAGCCTTGGACTGGGTGAAGTATTGAGGTACGAAGTGTTGGAACAAATGGGTCAATGGAGTTCTAACTGGGTTTCGATGAAGGCTGAGAACATGAAGTTTCGGGAAAGCTGTTCGGAACTAAGGAGGGAACTTGAAGAACTCAAGAGCCAATGCGGAAGTACGACAGCTGTTGAACTCAAGGAACTTGATAAGGAGATCCAACGAAGTGGTCTTGGTCTTCAAGAGCTCTTTGATGAAAGAGCCCGCTTAAGGAAGAAAAGTGCCATGGTGGAAGCCGAAATCAAGCAGATTGAGGAAGAGATAAAGAAGAAGCTTCTTGGAAAGAAGGTTGTTGTGATTGAGCAGGAAGAGCTCAACTACATTGACAGGCTGGGGACTTACTACCGTGACAATCCAGAGGATGTGCGGAAGCTTAGTTCCATGAGAGTAGTCAATCGACACTTGGTTGGTGCACTTGAGTAGAGGACGATGAAGGACAAGCTTGAGGGAAGTCAAGCTAGACCAGGATCGGGTTGCATAGATGAGCCAAGCAAAGAAGTGAAGTACCTTAAGAAGGAAGTCAAGTTGGAGCATGAGCCAATTGACTCTTCTAAGGCCGAATTCTTGAAGAAGGTTGCTGATATAAGACATAAGACAAAGCGGACAGAAGGAGGTAATGCCTTGAAGCTGAGTTTTGTGCAGGTGACCGTGAAGGGCAAGAGATTTGTAGCTTTGGTTGATACAGGGGCTACTCATAGCTTCTTGAGTAGGAAGGCAACAAAGTCTTTTGGGAAGAAAGCAAAGATGGAAAGGGAATTGAGTGCTTTCAAAGCAGTAAACTCTACCATGAAAGCTGTTATTGGTGTGATGAAGGACACTCAGATGAGAGTGGGATTGTGGTTTGGAAAGTTGGACTTGAGGGATGTGGACATGGATGATCATTCTATGGTGCTGGGGCAAGATTTCATGAAGCTTGCACAAGCCATACCGATGGTGGACCGAGACATTCTCTTGATCACAGCTGAGGGGAGAACCATGATGGTACCGATGAATAAAAGGAGTTGCTTGGGGTATAGACCGAGGATGAATTCTATGACTTTGTATCCCAAAGATCCGAATGTGAAGCATGAAGACGTGGAACAAAGAGAACTTGGGAGTATGACTCAAACAACGAAGGAAGGGAAGTTGATTGACTTCGTTGCAAGAGTGAGGAAGAATGAGGCAAGTGAGAAGGCAGTCTCATGAACCTTGAGACACTTGACAGAGACATCTTCTACTGATGATCTTCACAATGGGGTTGCGAAAGAAGGGAGTCCTAGCACTACTTCAGAGGCAGTGGTTGATGAGGATTATGACGGTAGAGATCCTGCTGGCATAGTGGACTTTTGTAGGTATGCTATGGGCATATATGACTTTCAATTGACAAAGGACAAGCTCAAGGAGCTTGGTTGCACATGTAAGGAGATTGAGGATGTGCATAGATACTTGAGGACACAAAATCAATCCGACACATGGGTGGATGAGAGTCAGGGAGGAAACTTCCTGGCCCTCCTTTCTCTATAAACAACCTTGGAGATAGGTTGGTGTGGAGGCCTTGGTAGGGAGGAACCACATCAACTTTACAAGGGGCCTTGGAAGGAGGCTTCTTTATGACAGATTGCAGACTTGGGTGTAGATGGGCAGATGTTGGGATGAGGTCTACATGGGTTGTACATCATGGACAACTAGTGTCATGGACATCAGGTTGGAAATATGGAGCATGACAATTGTGCAGGGACATTATGTGGGAGCATGAGTAGAGGTGTCATTCATGGACCTTCTATGGGAGTATGCCGAAGCAAAGGATGTTGTGCAGATGCTGTTATGACTTGGATATGTATGAGCTAGTGGAGAGGTTGTACACTCTTATGCAACTAAACCATGGCTTGATCATGTTGCAGATGGGATGGAGTTTCCAAGGACCTGGGCATGGGAGATTCTTGATGAGTCCGAGATGTAGCATAAGTCAAGGGAAAGACTGATGGTGACATAAGGATGTGCATTCTTGTGGTTTGGGCGTATGGTTGGATTAGCTACCCAACTAGTTCAAGTCATGAGGGGTGCCAATGTGCAGATGGATGTTATTGTTGGGTCTACATTTGGCAGAGAGACTACATGGGGGAGCTCACATACATGGATGGAGAGAGGTGTTCTCATTGAGCACTTGACAGATTGATGAGATGTTGGCACATGGTTGAGGTGTGTTAGCACTTGTTGATGTATCATGGGCAGTTTTGCACATGATGGAGTTGGTGACATGATGGAGTTGACACATTGTTGCAGTGGACGTGTAGCTTGAGTTGGAGGGATCAGCCTTCCATGGTGGGGAGCAGCATGGAGAGATTGTGGCAGGTGGTCGATGATCATGGACATCTATGACATACCTTGGTATGGACTATCTTGGTGACAGTTGGTTGCTAAGATGAGACATGGTGGAGATGGAGTCCTACATATGTTGTAGGGATGTTTGCCATATGTGGAGGAGTTGACATCATGGATATTGATGCTTGGAGGATGTTGTCGAGGACGACAACGACTTCAGGTGGAGGAGGATGTAAAGCCTTCTAGTTTGTGCGACGGGCGGGCGCCGGGCGCGCACACACGATGGGTGTGCGACAGTGTGACGGGCGGGTGCGACCAACCGGGCAAACGACGAAGTGCGGAGGAAATGCGACGATAAGGAGAGCGACTTGCAACACTTAACAAATGAGCGTGGAGCGAAGGTGACTTATACCCAATGTGCAAGGGCGTTCATGTGGGTTGGCCGACAGTTCCATGGGCGGTTGTAGGGGTGTGCAAGCCACCGATAAGGGGGTCAGCTGGGCAAGCGACCACCCTCCAAACGAGCGTATATATGAGGAGCGTTTGGCTTGGTTTTGGACAATCAACTCAACGCATCTCTTGTATCTTCGCATAGCAAGAAGGAAGTGCGCAGTTCAGGTTGGGGAATGCACATAGCTCATGCGCATATCTTGGTAAAGGCGCAAAACTAGTTCTTGGTTGATGGTTGGCAAGGTGTGCCGTATGTTGGGTGATGAATGTGTAGATTTGTGCAGGACTCGAGGTGGAGTTCTTGGTGTCTCGGGTGAGCACCCTCCTACCATGCAAGAGTGGCATGAATGTTGTAAAGGCTGATTTATGCCTCGGTTGTAAAATTGACTAAGTATAGACTTGGAGTTTTGCCAAGTATACTTGATGATTGTATTATTGAAAGACTGATATAATATATTGTTGGGTAGACTTGTTCGGGAGTTGCCCCTCCCCTTTATATCGTGCAATTGTTGTTCTCTTTTATAATTGCTGTGGATAATGAATAAGTATGGGTGTTCATTGATATAAAGGTTAACTAATAATATACTTGGTTGAGAAGCACAAACTAAGTACACGGTTGTGAATTAGGCGTAGTCCATGTGCACAAGTATTGTTAAAAAGAAAGTGTTCGGTGGTGCCGCACCTCGCCAGCACGGTTGGAAGACTACCATAGGCTTGGGGGCGTGACACAAAGGGTCATGGAGGTGAGTATGGCGGTGGTGCCTCTTTGATACAGGGAAAGTCCATGGCGGTGAGGCGGTGCATTGTCAGTTATTTAGCGGTCATAATTAATATCCAAAAAGATACGCTTTTGGGTAAATATTGATTTTGACATTGATGGACATTTCCCTGTGAGTAACTTTGTGAGTAACTTTATGGTAACAACGATGTAGGAGTCCCATTGATCACTCACTGAACCCTATATTGTTGTAAGTCAGTGCACAATGCTTCATCCAACCCTAAATCTTTGCAAATCACTGAAGGATGTTTCACCCAACATCTTGCTTGCTCATATGTAGCTACTCTTTGTTTTCACAGCTCCATTACACCTCAAATTGGCACGGGCAAATTCGTTACCCACTTCATGCATTTATATTGAGAATTCCACGTGAAGGTGAGTGGATTGACCATATAATGAAAAATATCTGCATTCTTGTTGAGAAGTATGTGAAGCAGGGTAAGAATTTGGATTTCTCTTTACCCGTCATACAATTTTTTTTGACGTTTTGGGTCCTTATGCTTCCCGTCAAGAAACGTTATATTAAAATTTTCTCTCTTCAAGAGTGATGTTCTCACAATAAATTAACCCTTCACTAATAAAGTTTTGATTAAAAAATTACCATTAAATAAATAATTATGTTGAAAATTTTCATATATTTATCGTAAGGAAAAAACCGAAATTTGAAAAAACTCAATTGTGGAG